>ML789665.1:231159-242462 GCA_009831015.1 Picea engelmannii
TGTGTTTCACTAGGTCTTCTTGAATAACCCCTTTGTATATGGCTCTCAAAGTAGTTATTGTTCCTGTTGTTAGCTCTGCAATTTACAACTTTATGTCCAAAATTATTACAAGCATAACATAAACCAAAAAATATAGTTTGATATCTAGTAGTTGAAGATCTTATGAAAGGATGTGCTCTTATGAATCCTTCTTCTTCTTGAGGCCTGTCTATCTGTTGTTGATTCTGAAATCTGAATCTTCTTGGGGGAGGAGTGTCCCTGTAATCTTCCTTGTATATCTTTTTATCCCCTTTGATTGTTTCTGCATAACTTTTTGGATTTGTTTATTGCTTTGTTGTTTTGGAGCTTGATCCCTTTTCTATTCGATTGTATCCAAGTCCGGACTTGCCAAGATAATATTTTTGACTGCTAATAATGTCATCCAGAACTTTTGAGCTATTCTGCATATTTTTCTTTTGAATATCCTTTCTTAGTGTGACAATCTCTGCTTCTAGGTTTCCAATGATCCCGTCCTTTCCTTCTAGCTGTTCTTTGAGTGCTTCTTCAATTCTTTTATCTTCTTCTATTTGAACCTTCAATTTTGTAGTCATTTGTTCTAGTTCTTGAGTGTCTTTTTTATTATCTAGTTCTGCTTGTAGTTTCTTGTTTTTCTTCTTTTCTCTTCTGATAACTTCTATGGTGCTCATTAATTCTTCTCAGAAGTCAACTTCTGCCTCTTCAATTTCTTCTTCATATGCTTCTTCATATCTTCTTCGGAGTCTTCTTTATCAGAGTCTTCTACTGCCATGAATAGAACTCTCCCTGTTTCACTGTCACTGAATTCATCTTCATCTGATGATGAGATGTCTTCTTTGGTGCAAAATTTTTTCTTGAAAACTTTCTTTGTAGTTCTTTTACAATTATATGTTTGTTTTCCTTTTGAGTAACCTTGATCATTTCTCTTTTTCTTATAAGGACATTTGTTAGCAAAATGACCAATACCATCACAATTAAAACAAATTAAAGGAAGCTTACCTCTGTACCTACCATTGGTTCCCTTGTTCAGTTTTTTGACGAAGTTGGCCACTTATTCATCATCTTTCGAGATGTCGCTGCTGCTGCTATATTCTTCTTGTTCCTTGATGCAGGAGCATCTACGACTTCATCAAGCGAGCCAGCGCGTGGAGTAAAGAACATACGGCGGGACAACGCCAGTGCATATATTTTTGAATTAATTTGAAGATTATTGCGCCGCCATTTAAATGAAGGCATTCAAAGCTGAGCGCACTTGTATTGTAATATAGATAAGAAGGCATTTAATAGTTTTAATGTTGTTAGATAGGAATTAACTGTAGATTATACAGTTTTGGCTTTCGAGAGGGAAAACGGAATATAGGCACCCTCCTTTGTATCATTAGACAATTCTGGATTATTCAACATTTGCATTGAGAGAAGAGGAGCAGTGCAGAGAGCTTGTGAAGAAACCCCATGTACAGACATTGAATTAATAGAAAAGCTTTGATTCAATTCCATGGAAGTGTTTGATCTCTGTGTGTTGTTGATATTATGCTTTTGTTTACTTGCTTCCTTTTATGCATATCTTCTATATGCTGCGTATGTGATTTCATATCAGGTTCGAAACCTGAGAGAATGAGGGAATGAGTTCCAATTGTTTCTCTGCTTAAGCCAGGAGATTCCTGCATAGGGTGCAGTTGAATTCCTCCGCATAGAGTGCGTTGAGGAGGCTAAGCAGTTGAACTTTTGTTCTCTTTTGCCCAGAGCTGTGTTGGGTTATTCGAGTCATGCAGGTGAAGTGCAGGTCGGATTGAAGTCTCAGTAGCAAGTCTGAGAAAAGAAAGGCCGGGGTTGCTGTGACTGTGAAAGCGCAGAACCTGGAAGACTTCGACACTTTGAAAGTGGTTGAAGGGGGAGCGCAGGCATCATGCTCGAAGTCTCTGGAGGAGTCCGAGTTGGTAAAAGCTCAGGAGGGATAGTACCTTTGCTTCAGTTGCACGGGACGAAGTTGGTGAAGCGGAGAACTCTTCGAGAGGAAGAGAATCGACGACTTGAACTCCTGGGAAAGAGTTAACCTGCAAAGCGCAAGTAGAACCTGGTTGCTATCGCACTTCTGCATATCGGGGTTGGCGAGTGCAAGAGTTGCATGCACGTCGATATCGCGAGTTGTGATTCCCCGATTTGATCGGAGCCATCGATTGTCGGAGGGACAGGTGGTATGAGATCTCGAGGAGTCGGGACTCGGCACTTCGGCGTTTTCGAAGTCGAAGGGAGCACGGAGAAACAACGAAGTCCCGAGCCGCGAAGGGCCCCACGGAGACTGAGCGGAGGATAGCACGTGGCATCACACATCGACATTCGGGGTTTTGAAAGGTAAGTTAATCACCACCTTTCATCTGCCGACTTCCCGATAGGGAAATCCCCGATACATAGAAGGGTTGACCGTTGACATCGGGGATCGGGATTCGGAGTTTCACAGTTGCACGGGAAGTGCACACAAGGTTCGCGAATCCGCGAAACCCGATTTCCTGACAGACGAAAGGGAGATCGCCGAGAGTGTACTGTGGGTAAAAGACTCCCGAGGGAGTAGGAAGAGTTGTTAACTCTTCGGGCTGTGTTGATTGAAGGTCCTGGAGGGCGATAGTGTCGTTGAGGGCGCAGGTTGCGTCAGAGTGGTATCAGAGCCATAAGATCTTGTCTGTATATTTCAGGCAAGAGGAGTGAAGGAGAAAAGGAAAGCACTCTGATACTCACGACTTGCGTCAGAGTGGTATCAGAGCTGGAAGTGGAGTTCTCTTTGTTCAGGTAGTAGAGAGAAGCAGATTCACCATGCCGCCCAGAAGAGAAAGGCAGTCACCTGATCGTGAGGACAGGGATTCCCAAAGAAGGGGTAGGCCGGCAGGGAATACATAAATGGAACGTCAAATTCGATATCTCAGGGCGAGACTCGAAGAGATGGAGACCACCCAGAGGCGTGGAGCTGGTACAACAGAGTTCAGCGATCCCGAGATTGAAGAGGAAGATGGACATGACCAAGAGGAGGTTGCAGCAGAGGATGCATCAACCAAGAGGTTGATCAGAGCCATTTCGAGGATGAGCTCGAAGACGAAGATGGATATTCCCGTCTATGAGGGAAGTGTAAATGCAGAGGAGTTGCTAGATTGGATCCGAGAACTCGACACCTACTTCGATTACGAAGACATCGAAGAGGACAAGAAGGTAAGGCATGCCGTCACGAAGTTGAAGGGACATGCAGCCTTATGGTGGGACGAGCTGCAGGAAAACAGGCGTCACAAAGGCAAACAGAAGATCAAGAGCTGGGATCGGATGATCGCCAAGATGAAGGCGAAGTTCATCCCCAGAGATTATCAGATCACTCTATTCAGTCGCATGCAGAACCTGAGACAGAAGCTGATGACGGTGAAGGAGTACACCGAAGAATTCTACAGGCTCAACATTCGAGCTGGTCATCGGGAAAGTGATGACAAAAAGGTGGCAAGATATCTGAATGGTCTCAGGTATGAAATTCAAAACGAGTTGAGCATGGTTACCATCCACACAGTTGAGGATGCGTACCAGATGGCTCTAAAAGCCAAAGAAAAGCTGAACCGCAAGCAGGGACAGGAAGGGCGAGGCAGAAGCCAGCCAAGAGGTAAAGCGGTTGCCCAAAAAGAATTTTAGAAGCCCAATGAGGATTGGAAGAGACCTCAGGGAAAAGCTGAAAGAGGTGGAACCTCACAGCAGAGGCAACAAATTTCTAAGCCGAGGAGACAACAAATAGATCAGCAGGGAGATTACGCTGATGGCAATACATTTCCTCGTACCCGAGGTAGAGGAAGAGGCAGAGGAGGAATTATCACATGTTTCACGTGTGGTAAAGATGGTCATAAAGCCGTGGACTGTCCAGAGAGGAAAATGGATGGAGGAAAAGATCACGTTGCTGAGGCGCAGAGGCGTGACGTGGAGGATGAAGACACTGGAAGTGGGAAGTCACTGACAGTACATAAGGTCCTTTTGAAACCTGAGAAAGAGGTGGACACAGCTCAAAGATGCAGACTGTTCCGGACGACTTGCAAGACCAAGGGCTGGAAATGCAAGGTCATAGTGGACAGTGGGAGCACCCACAATCTCGTTTTGACCGAGATGGTGGAGAAGCTGGAGCTGAAAATGAACAAACACCCGAGTCCATACAAAGTGACATGGCTGCTGAAAGGACACCAGGTATGTGTTACAAAGCAATGCTTGGTTAATTTTAAAATGGGTGAATATAGGGATGAAATTCTGTGTGATGTCATTCACATGGATGTTTGTCATGTATTATTGGGAAGACCATGGCAGTTTGACAGAAATGTTGTTCATGATGGGAGGATGAACACATATACCTTGGAGAAGGATGGGAAAACACACACGTTGCTGCCAATAAAGGATAAGGAAGTGAAGCCAGAAGTTAGTAGCACGATACTTCTCATGAGTGGGAAAGAACTTCTCACAGAGCTGGAGAAGGATGAGGATCCACAGTTCTTTATTGTTAGGAAGCCAAGAATTGTCCTGACAAGCACAAGAGTGGATGACTTGCCAGAGGAGATTCAGGAACTGCTTGGAGAGTTCGCTGATATCATCGTGGACGAACTACCTCGTTCGTTGCCACCGATGAGGAGTGTGAGTCACCACATTGACCTCATACCCGGAACAAGTTTGCCAAATAAGGCAGTGTACAGGTTGACACCTCAGGAGAACGAGGAAGTCAAAAGGCAGGTACAGGATCTGCAGGACAAGGGACTAGTGAGGGAGAGTCTTAGTCCATGTGTTGTTCCGACAGTACTGAGTCCAAAGAAGGATGGAGGCTGGAGGATGTGTACAGACTCCAGGGCGATTAATAAAATCACCATCAGGTATAGGTTTCCACTGCCGAGAGTGGACGACTTGATGGATTTCCTGAGCGGGGAAAATTATTTTTCAAAGATAGATCTCAAGAGCGGATATCATCAGATCCGGATGAGAGAGGGAGATGAGTGGAAAACAACATTCAAAACAAATGAGGGTTTGTACGAATGGTTGGTCATGCCGTTTGGGTTGACAAACGCGCCAAGCACATTTATGCGGCTGATGAATGAAGTCCTGCGGGAATTCATTGGCAAATTTGTAGTCGTGTACTTGGACGACATTCTGATTTTCAGCAAGACGAGAGCTGAAAACTTGAGTCATTTGGCCATTGTGATGAGAAGGCTACAACAGGAGAAGCTGTTGATCAATTTGAAGAAGTGTTCCTTCATGCAGACATAACTCATTTATTTGGGTTTTGTAATTTCGGCGAACGAATTGAAGATGGATCCTGAGAAGGTGAACGTAATCAGGAATTGGCCATCGCCAAGAAATGTTTTTTAGGTAAGGAGATTTCATGGTTTGGCAAGCTTCTACCGGAAATTCATTCGCAATTTCAGTGGAATCAGTGCAACAATGATGGAAACTGTGAAAAAGCGGCATAAAGTTTTTAATTGGACAACCGAGGCTGAAAAAAGATTCCATCTGTTGAAGCGGAAGATTACTGAGCAGCCAATTCTGGTGCTGCCGAATTTTCAGAAGACCTTCCAAGTGAAGTGTGATGCTAGTGGATATGCTGTTGGAGGGGTCTTGAGTCAGGATGACAGACCTGTTGCATATTACAGCGAGAAGCTGGATGATGCAAAGCTGAAGTACTCCACGTATGATAAGGAGTTCTATGCCATCATACAGGCATTGAAAAAGTGGAGGCATTATCCCATACCCAAGGAATTCGTTTTGTACAGTGATAATCACGCATTGCAGTTTGTAAGTCAACAGGAGAAGTTGAACCAGAAGCATGTGAAGTGGGTAGAGTACATGCAAAATTTCACATTCGTGATCAAGCACATTTCGGGGACTGCGAACAAGGTAGCTGATGCCTTGAGCAGAAAATGCTTGTTGCTACAGGAGTTCAGAGTCAAAACCTTGGGTTTTGAAAATCTAAAGGATATGTATGAAGGTGACGCAGATTTTGGCGAGGCATACGAGGCGGACGAGAACCCAGTTCTCAGGGATAGGAGTCCGTGGATTGACTACCTGGTCCAGGATGGATTGTTGTTTCGGGGCAATCAATTGTGCATTCCAGATTGCTCTATGAGAGAGAATTTGGTGAAGGAAAAGCACAGTGGAGGTTTAGCAGGTCATTTCGGACATGACAAAACATTCGCCAAGCTGAGCGAATCTTATTATTGGCCTGGCATGCGCACAGATGTTAAATGGTTTGTTGACAGGTGCCGGATATGTCAACATGCAAAAGGCCGGAAGCAGAACACAGGGTTCTATCAGCCATTGCCCATACCTGAGAGGCCATGGGAGGCGATCAGTATGGATTTTGTGTTGGGTTTACCGAGAACACAACAAGGAGTGGATTCCATTTTTGTAGTCGTGGACAGGTTTTCGAAGATGGCACATTTCATTCCGTGTCATAAGACTAGCGATGCAACCCACATCACAAATTTGTTTTTCAAGGAGATTGTGCGATTGCATGGATTGCCGAGAAGCATAGTCTCGGATCGGGATACGAAATTCATAGGTCATTTCTGGAGGACACTATGGAAGAAACTGGGGACTGACTTAGCATTCAGCTCTGCTTACCATCCGCAGACAGATGGGCAGACAGAAGTGGTCAACAGAAGCTTGGGGGATCTGTTGAGAAGCCTGGTGACTGATCATCACAGCAGTTGGGATCAGATCCTACCACAGGCAGAATTTGCGTACAACGATTCAGTGAATCGGAGTACAGGTAAGAGCCCATTTTAGATTTTGTATGGGACACAGCCAAGAGGAGTTTCTGAGCTCAGGGAGTCAGAACAGGTTGAAACTAGCAGTGCGAGAGATGAAGAATTCACAGAGGCAATGCAGGAACTTCACACACAGGTGAAGCAGCGATTGCAAAAATCGAATCAGGAGTATAAGCGCAGAGCCGATCAGAGGAAAAGGTAGCTTCAGTTTGAATTTGGAGACATGGTTCTGGCGCACTTGAGAAAAGAAAGGTTCCCGAGGGGAACATATAACAAGCTCAAGATGAAGAAGATCGGACCATGTAGAGTCCTGAGAAAGTTCAGAGAGAATGCATATGAGCTTGAGTTGCCAGAGGGCATCGGGATATCTCCGATTTTCAATATTTCGGATTTATACCCATATAAGGCCGAAGATGCAGGAGCTGGAAATGTTGAGGAACCAGTCATCCAGTGGCAGAAGCAGTTTCCAATGGCACAGAAACCTGAGATGGAGTGCATACTGGACAAGAGAGTGGGAAAGAAGACCAGGAGAAAGCAATATTTTGAATATCTGGTGAAGTGGAAGAATCACCCAGTGGAGGATGCCAGCTAGGAAACAGAGGTAGTGATACAGAAGCATGAGCATAGTGTGCGGGAGCTCATGAGCAGGAGCCCATGAAATCTTTTGAGCCAAGGAGTATGATGCAGGAGCATCTATGACTTCATCAAGCGAGCCAGCGCGTGGAGTAAAGAACATACGGCGGGACAACGCCAACGCATATATTTTTGAATTACTTTGAAGATTATTGCACCGCCATTTAAATGAAGGCATTCAAAGCTGAGTGCACTCGTATTGTAATATAGATAAGAAGGCATTTAATAGTTTTAATGCTGTTAGATAGGAATTAACTGTAGATTAGACAGTTTTGGCTTTCGAGAGGGAAAACGGAATATAGGCACCCTCCTTTGTATCATTGTATCATTAGACAATTCTGGATTATTCAGCATTTGCATTGAGAGAAGAGGAGCAGTGCACAGAGCTTGTGAAGAAACCCCATGTACAGACATTGAATTAATAGAAAAGCTTTGATTCAATTCCATGGAAGTGTTTGATCTTTGTGTGTTGTTGATATTATGCTTTTGTTTACTTGCTTCCTTTTATGCATATCTTCTATATGCTGCGTATGTGATTGCATATCAGGTTCGAAACCTGAGAGAATGAGGGAATGAGTTCCAATTGTTTCTCTGCTTAAGCCAGGAGATTCGTGCATAGGGTGCAGTTGAATTCCTCCGCATAGAGTGCGTTGAGGAGGCTAAGCAGTTGAAATTTTGTTCTCTTTTTCCCAGAGCTGGGTTGGGTTATTCGAGCCATGCAGGTGAAGTGCAGGTCGGATTGAATTCTCAGTAGCAAGTCTGAGAAAAGAAAGGCCGGGGTTGTTGTGACTGTGAAAGCGCAGAACCTGGAAGACTTCGACACTTTGAAAGTGGTTGAAGGGGGAGCGCAGGCATCGTGCTCGAAGTCTCTGGAGGAGTCCGAGTTGGTAAAATCTCAGGAGGGATAGTACCTTTGCTTCAGTTGCACGGGACGAAGTTGGTGAAGTGGAGAACTCTTCGAGAGGAAGAGAATCGACAACTTGAACTCCTGGGAAAGAGTTAACCTGCAAAGCGCAAGTAGAACCTGGCTGCTATCTCACTTCTTCATATCGGGGTTGGCGAGTGCAATAGTTGCATGCACGTCGATATCGCGAGTTGCGATTCCTCGATTTGATCGGAGTTGTCGATCGTCGGAGGGATAGGTGGTACGAGATCCCGAGGAGTCGGGACTCGACACTTCGGCGTTTTCGAAGTCGAAGGGAGCACGGAGAAACAGCGAAGTCCCGAGCCGCGAAGGGCCCCACGGAGACTGAGCGGAGGACAGCACGTGGCATCGCACATCGGCATTCGGCGTTTTGAAAGGTAATTTGATCACCACCTTTCATCTGTCGACTTCCCGATAGGGAAATCCCCGATACATAGAAGGGTTGACCGTTGACATCGGGGATCGGGATTCGGAGTTTCACAGTTGCACGGGAAGTGCACACAAGGTTCGCGAATCCGCGAAACCCGATTTCCCGACAGACGAAAGGGAGATCGCCGAGAGTGTACTGTGGGTAAAAGACTCCCGAGGGAGTAGGAAGAGTTGTTAACTCTTCGGGCCGTGTTGATTGAAGGTCCTGGAGGGCGACAGTGCCGTTGAGGGCGCGGGTTGCATCATTCCTTTTTCTTTTGCTTTGATCTTTTGGATGCTTTGAGGGATGCTTTTTTTACATCTGGATTTTCCTGTTCAATTCTCATCTCATATGCTGTGAAGATTCCATGCAGTTCGTCCATGGTTATTGAGTTTAGATCCGATATTTCTTCGAGTGATGATATTTTAGGGTTGAATCTCATAGGAATAGATCTTAGTACCTTTTGAACAATTGCAGATTCTTCAATTTCTTCTCCCAATCCTATGATTGCATTCAGTGTTTCATTGACTCGTAAGAAGTAGGTTGCGATATCTTCATATTCCTTCATTTTTTAGTTGTTCGAACTGACCTCTGTAAGTTTGAAGCTTTGTTGTTTTGACTTTTGAATCTCCTTCATAAATATTTCGAAGCTTGTCCCAAATCTCTTTAGCAGATTTATAATGTGAAACTTTGGTGAATATTGTATCACTGAGACCATTCAAAAGTGCATTTATGGCTTTGAAATTATTCTCACCGAGTTTCATTGCTTTGTCACTTGTTGGTGGAACTGTTGGTACTATGTATCCATCTACAATTGATTGTCAAACTTGAAATCCCTGTGCCTGTATATATTCCTTCATCCTTATGCTCCAAAAATCATACTTATGTTCATCAAACTATGGTATTCCATTTTTATATGAGTTGGTACTCTCCATGATCTACCTTTCAGTGGTTCAATTGATTTCTGAAGGAACCTGCTCTGATTCCAATTGTTGGATTACTGAGAGGGGGGGTGAATCAGTAATAATGTAATTACAATCCTTTTTCTTCAAATGTTATATCAATGTAGAATTATTATCCAATAATGAGTAGTAATAAATAAACAATCACACACATATACAGTACACCAGTGTTTTACGTGGAAACCAAAATCGGGAGAAAACCACATAATGTTTTTTCTTATATGTATTGAAGAATTACATTCATTGGAAGCACCAAATTCCTTTGTTTTCCAACTGCAACTGTAAGGAGGCTCCAACCCCCTAGTTTCTCAGGCTACAACCTGAGGGAAGCTCCAACTCCCCAAATCTTTGGCTACAACCAGAAGGAGGCTACAGCCCCCAATGTTGTCCGGCTACAACTAGAAGGTGGCTACAACCACCTATCATTGCCTCGTCCTGCCACCCTGAAGTAGAAGTAGAATGATGGAACCACTGTCACACTATCACTATGAGATATACCACTGTAAACCTGTACCAATAAATCTTAACCATGCATCAACCATGCATCAACCTGTACCTCAACCTGTAATCAACCTGTACCACAAAAAAGTGCATCAACCATGCACCAACCTGTAATCAGCATGTACCATAAACAAGTGCATCAACCATGCACCAACCGGTAATCAACCTGTACCATAAACAAGTGCATCAACCACACACCAACCTGTAATCAACCTATACCATAAACCTGTAATCAACCTATACCATAAACAAGTGCATCCAACCATGTGCCAAGTATGTACCAATCATGCGTCAACTACTCATCAATATGTACCAACATCATCAACTATACACCTCATGTATGTGCGCCAACTCATCAACTACTTGTCTCAACCATGTACTCAACATGTACCTCAACCAAAATCCCTCATTAATTTCATCATCCAAGTCTGATTTATAGCTCTGTAATAGACCTGGTGTATATGATCACATTCCTACGAACCTTCCTTAACTTTAAAAACAAGAGACTAGCATTTTCATCAAACTTTTCTTTAGTCTCACATGCTTAGTTTTGGATTAGTCAACAACCCTAACTTGAAGTAATCATAACTTTGAACCTGTAATGTATAAAGATCTGAAACTGATATACAATGTTCTTCAGTGTGTTTTATACAATTCCGCCAAGTGGCACTACTTGGAACCTCTCAGAAAAGGAGTTATAGAAAAACTGTCATACCTTGCTGAATTCTGGCTTATTCTAGAGAGAGACCTTGTAGAGCGTGCCCCGCACAAAATGTTTGATGAAATGATATGAAACTGTTACAAAGAATACTACAACTTGTAACCTAACCAACACAGTTGGTCTCACTGAATGTGGATCTGTTATGAAGAAGTTATGATGTTTTTACCCGAAACACCTGATTTTGACTAGTTTCAGGACTGACCACAAACCCTATTTTCCATAGAGTGTAACTCCCAAAATACAATGACCCACAAGCTGAATTTTTAACCACAGATACTTGGATATGTTTTCTCACTTGCATAGAAATTTCAGGATCTGAATCATTATAGAAAACAAGTTATAGAAAAAATGGTGAGATGACCTGAAAATAACATAC
>ML789665.1:243076-257009 GCA_009831015.1 Picea engelmannii
AAAAATAATGAGTCATATTTACATCAAACACTATTGGGTCCATTACCCAAACCTTTGTGCTATGGGTCTTTCTTCAAGGGTTGACATCAATGACAACCAACCTTAATCAACATAGACAACCCCATAAGTGTAGAACTCACAATTATAAAGTAGTACATAAGGACATGCTGAACAAAAATGGACACGAGGCGCTAGTTGGAATAGGTGTGTGGCCACCAATATCCACCTGTATCATTGTAGCATGGACCCCACCATTAACATGAACATCATTTTGATCATTTTCATGTCAAGATTTTGTAATATGATTTAAGTCATTTTCTACATTCACATACTTAATTCATCTTTTGTGACTAAGAAGAGGATCTATCCTCCTAAGGGATTGGATTCTCTTATCATAATTCATAATTACATTAGTGTAAGGATGTGAAGCTAATTGAGTTGGATAAATCATATTGAATACAACAAGACAAATGGCTCCATAATATGTAGGGTTTTTTGTTTTTCAAAAACAAAATAAATAAAGCTAATTAACTTAAAGATAACAAAGAACAAACATCGAAATAAAATGGGCATTAAATGAAAAATAAAAAATTCACCAATTATTTATTTTATAAACAATTATGGTTTCAAATGTTTAGTTTTGTTTGATTCATGCACTTTCTCAAGTCATTCTTTAAAAGATGTAACTTAATTTTCATGATCCATTTTATAGACAATGATCATTTCAAATGTTAAGTTTTGTTTGATTCATGCACTTGTTAAAGATATTCATTTTAATTTAATTTTGTTTGAACCCTACACTTTCATTTCATTTTATCAAACACTTATTTGTTATGGATTGATTCTTTTTGTTAATAAGTCCATTGGTTCAATTCAAGCTATGTGTTGGATTTAAATTTTAGAGGAAACATTGCCTTAGATTGTGATAGTAAGCACATATGCTTGTTTAACTATTTTTAAAGTTTTCATTTAATATTTTTATTGTTGAAAGTGGAGATCCTTATATCGTATTAAAATCTTGCAGGTACAATGAAGAATCAAATAAATTCATTAATGCAACTCTAGTTGCAAATGTTGGGATTACAAGTTGAGAGAGGAAGCATTATTATTTCACTATAAAGGATTTGCTTCTTTCATCTTTGAGATATATGATTGGGACTATAAAAACCTTTTATATTCATATTTGGATGAATATTTAGGATGTTTTCTTGCTAAAGGATTTGTTTTTTTGATCTTTGAGATATATGATTGGGACTATAAGAACCTTTTATATTCCTATTTGGATAAATATTTAGGATGTTTTCTTCCTATTGTAGAACTTTTGGAGACTTAGGAATTTCTTCTTTAGTTTACTTAGATAATGATGTTATGATTTGAACAAATAACTTTATTTATTTTCAATTAATGAGGGAGAACTCGTTAAAAGTTATAAACTACTTTTGAACTTCACTATCAACTCTCTATAAAAACCCTCTCCTCTAATGTATTATAAATTGTAATTTTACATACTCCAAGTTAATAATAAAAAATATTTGTATAAAGAATAATTATAAAGAAAAAAAAAAGAATATATATATATATATATATATATATAAAATTCAACAACAACATGCTTTGAGATATAATTTTGGAACATGTAGTTGCTAAACTTTTATCCCTCTAATTTAATAATATATGTGTAAGTATAGATTCATTTTAAACTTTGAAATATGAAAGCTTATTTAAGCTTTAATATAAGTAAAAAAAATATAGGAATAAAATCAACTTTGATCCATTTTTTCTATATTTATTAAGTATAAATAAGAATAAAAAAGAGATTAATAATTAAAGATATAGTACTTAAAAGATATAAGTTAAAATGGATTTAAGTTAGTTTATTCATTTTATTTGTATTATATAATTTTACCATAATAATTTTATTTTATTTTAGTTTGTTTCCATTGAGAGGTTGGTTTTCCTCTTTATTTCTTTTTTATCCTTCTCTGTGATCAATATTTAATAGATCTATTAAAAAATATTCTAAATTTGTAGAAAAATGGATCTATTAAAAAATATTCTAAATTTGTAGAAAAATGAAATGTGTATAGAATACTATAAAATAATTTATTATAATAACAAGAATATTGAATATAAAAGTGTCTTTTAAACATATTATGAAATGAACCTCAATAACATTTATTTATTTTAAATATATAATATAGGAACACTTAGAGAACACAATAATGCTTATTAACAAGACAATAGTGCTTATTGACACCACAACCTCATGAATGGTTATAATTGTCATTGTATTTGTCACTGGAAATGATATGTTTGATAAAAACCTCCCATACCAAAACATCTACAAACAAAACGCTTTCTAGCACATGCATGCATCCACCTTTCCAATACCTCAAACACCTCTCCTCCAACACCTAACTTGAAGGAATCTACGGAACCTACAATTCCCTATGACAACCATTCATTGGTGTACATTGATGATACTTGTTCCTCTTTTTTGTTGGACTTGCATACACCCACATCCTACTTGTACACCACTTCAATTTGTTTGGTTGAGGTATACCAAAATCCACAAGATTTTTTAGTAATATTTTCTAAAGGTGTTGTACTATACTTTTCACAAATTAAAAAATTGTTAAATACATTTGTGGAATACCATTGTTAACAAAAACCGAACAACAACATGAACACCATTACCTACAATTCTTGAACAACAACTAATATGTGTAAAGAAACAACACTTCAGTGCACTCTCATTTATCTGATGTTTGTCTTATGGCTCCTCACACTTAAAGTATAATATTTATTTATTTCAAATACTCAACACACTAACACATATACAAATTATCATTTTTTGATAACACATCACATCACATTACTAACACATGGTAATGTGAGTGGATGTTGGATACATCTTACATCACACTACATACACATGGTAATATGGCTGAATGTTGGATACATGGATGTTGGATTTGTATCTTGAAAAGAATTTGGAATTAAGATGACTATACATCGGTTTTAATTAGATTAGTAATTAAAAAATATTTATTTTAATATTAAATTTCCTAAACATTATGAAAAAATTAAAAACAATAAATATAAACTTTTTAGTATTTTAAATTATATTTTTTTTATATTATTATTTTATAAAATTAATTTTATTCAAAATTTTATATTATATATATTACAAGTCTCATCAATTTCAAATTGAAACATACAAAAATATTTAAAACATAAAATAAAATACTTTAGTGGAACAAACGTAGAATTATTTATATACAAGAAAGAGTTTTATTAAGTGTTGCTTTCTATGAGCATGCTTTTAACAAATAGAAAAATTGTATTAAAGGAATTTTTAAAGTGCTATGATATATATATATATATATATATATATATATATATATATATATATATATATATATATATATATATATATATATATACCATTACCATGGCACTCTAAAATTTCCTTTAATACAATTTTTCTATTTGTTAAAGCATGCTCATAACAAATAGAAAAATTGCATGGGTGGGAGGAGCATAAATGGAGAATTTACAATATAAATTCTCTACTTGTGCCTCCACTTCCACCCATGCTTTTAACAAATAGAAAAATTGTATTAAGGAAATTTTAGAGTGCCATGATATATATATATATATATATATATATATAAAGTTGTATGAGATTTTTGATTAAAATGGGATAGATTTATTCTTTCTATTTAGATTATTTAAAAATGCAATATTTTCACTATTTATGATTTCTTGGAGTCATCGATGGATGGAAACTTAATAATTGTCAACTTGGAAACAGATGGAAACTTGGATAATCGTGAATTGAAGGAAAGTTCAAACAAAGTTGTCCATAAATGAAATATATCATTCCAAATTTTGCCTGTTTATAATGTTCATTACAGTTTATAATGTTCATTACAAATGCCAACTGAACTTGAAATAAATCATTATAAATTTGAATTGTATCTACAACTTGCCTCCATAGATAAATGGAAATAAACAAGTGTGCATGTTTGAATTCCTATCTATGTTTAAGAAAACAAGTGTTCATGTTTGAATTCCTATCTATGTTTAAGAACACGTGCAGTTTGGTGTAGGATAATTATTTTTTTAAATAGCCCTCTTTTTTAATAAAGATTTAGGTAGGATATTTGATAGAAATTTGAGTGGTTTAAGTTATAGGGTATAGTTCATGCACGATTCATATTTGGTTTTGAAGGTATTTGCATCTATCGAGAGCCTTGAAAAATATTTGAAGGACTTAAAACAATGTTTTTTTTTTCATTTCTTCTCGAATTTTATTGAAAATGGAGTTTTTTTTGGGACCATTTTGAATAGTACATATATCTTGTCATAATTACTCTATTAAAAAAAAATATGAAATTTTAGATGAAACTCCACTTCAATAGAATATATTCACATGATATATTACTTTATATAGAGATAAATACATTTAAACTCAATTCATTTTGTATTAATTTCAGAGATTTAATAAATTAATTTATTTATGTTTATCTTTCTCATACACATACACATACAAACAATTATATATATATATATATATATATATATATATATATATATATATGAGTGGGTGTAATGGGTAAGAACATGTGTTTCTTTGTAAGAGGTTGCATGTTTAAATTGTTGTGTGGAGGGGGTCTCTTGTCCCACAAACAAGAGAGTCTTGTACACTTATTTGGTGTCTCGCTTGGTCGTGACCTTAAAATTAGATGATTATTATTATTATTATTATTATTATTATTATTATTATTATTATTATGAAATTTCAATTAGTAGATTCCTCATATGTTGTTATAGGAAACATTTTCTCTAATCCCATGGATTCCATATAGAAACGAAATTGGTCCACATTACCCAATTAAAAATAACATAAAAATTGATTTTTTTGTGTGCATATTCCATATATATTGAAGTGAGTCATGGTAGCTTGCCATGGCATGTTCATATGGAAAAAAATGTAGCCAAAATGTTCATCATCATTACTTGATAACAATAACTAAGGACAATAACAAGTGGACTAATCAATCTAAGCTTAGAATTGATTGTAATATTAAGAACTAACAATATCATCTTTACATTGTTTAGTTAACAAATTGATAAAACCCATACCAAAGGAAAGAATAGAAAAATGAAGATGAATTATAATCATTAATTAAGTGACATAAATGAAAACAACAATGACATAGTAAAATATGCAATTAGAGAATAATTCACATAAGCATTCATTAAACTTTATCAAATAAGAGTACTAAGATTTAAGTCATAATAGACACCTATTACTCCATGTTCACATACAAAATAAGTTACCATACAACACTAATCAAAAGGCACAAGATAATTACATACATTTATTAGCATACAACACTAATCAAGAAGCACAAGATAATTACATACATTTATTAACATAAGAATAGAAGATACCATAAATTTGGAGGTAGACATATAATTACATACAGTTCTTAACATAAGAATAGAAGATACATATAATTAGACATATAATTACATACATTTATTAGCATACAACACTAATCCAGAGGCACAAGATAATTACATACATTTATTAGCATAAGAATAGAAGATACCATAAGTTTGGAGGTAGACATATAATTACATGCAGTTCTTAACATAAGAATAGAAGATACCATAAGTTTGAAGGTAGAAATTTAGATAGTGTAATTAAAAAGGGAGAATCCTACTTATGTGAGAGTTGGAAACTTAATCATAAGACTATCATCTATTTATCCAATATTTGGGTTTTTAGTAGATATTCTTGTAGTTGTAATAAGATGGATTCCATTACGGTCTTATTCACACTAATATTCACATTGAATATTATTTTAGTGTAATTCAATCGAGAGTGGGCCCTACAAACACTCTAAAAGTTTGATTGTAATTTTTATGGGAGATGTTACCGTTTGATTTATATTGAAAATTCTAGTATTTAATTATTTTTGTAAATTAAATTACCTATCATAAATGATAGCTAAGTGAAGTATTATTGAATTTTAAGTTATTTTAGAATCCCTAATAATTGAACATTATAAGACCTATTTATTACCAAGTGAAGTATTATTGAATTTTGAAGTTATTTTAGAACTTCCTAATAAATGAACATTATAAGGTTTTTCTTCTTATTGTACCCCTTTGTGATCATACATTAGAATTACATGTGGGCATAACCTTGAATTAGATATGGAAACACTACTAACGTTAATTAGGCATGTTTACATAATGTTCAGGTTTAATGGATTAAACAAAATTAAATGTTTAGGTTTAATGGATTAAACAAAATTAAATGGTTAGAAAATTAAAGATAACCACTACACTTGTCCATAGCTACACTTATTGGGTTTGCTTATAATTTTGACAAAAAATTATCTAGAAATATGCATTAAACTATCATTATTATTCAAAACTATTTTTTAGAGCAATTCATGCATTCAAATAATTCTCCCATGGGTTGTAGGTACTTGGACATGAACATCATTTTTCTTCTATGTGACATGGGTAAACGAGAAGCTAATGCATGTTGGTAGTCTTCTTTGATCTCTGTAGTTGGTGCAAATGGAAATTGAACATTGGGAGGTGATGGATAGAGAGTCATTTCTCAATTATTGCCACTCCCAATTGAAGGTGAAGTGAATTTCTTAGGTTCCTTTTCCTTCCCAATTTTCTTTTTCGCACTTATAATACCCTTCTTCTTTCTTTCTTGTTCCTTTTGATTGCATTCATGATATTTCTACTCTTTATCTCTCTTAATTTGAAATATCCTTTGTTATTATTTTTGTTGACTTTGTAATTTTATTTCAAATTTCTCAAGTCTATTTTCCTTTAGAACAATTACAAATGTCTTCCTTACCTCCGCCTAATCTTTCTTCTTTTTCCTTACTAGAAATTATTTCTTCCTTTCCTCTCACTTAATGAGGATTTGAAGGCATTGGTTCAGAGTAAATATTTGTGTGTGACAACTGAGATGAATTGGACCTTTATCTTGAGTTCCTGGATTCTATTGTACCCTTTCCATTTTTAGATTTACAAAGTCATCCTATCTTTTTATTTCCTCTTCAAGGTATAATACACCAATTTTGAGTCCTCGTCTTAAAAATGTATGCTTTTACATGATAAAAGGTTGGAGAGCCTAGCAATGTAATAGCATTGAATATTTATAATAAAAACACATTTTTTGATGCAGATGGAGAAGAATAGAGTTATAGGGGACTATGATTCTACAAGTGAGGGGGGTAAATGGGATAAGCCAATTTATTATATTTTATTCAAACCCATCTTGGAATTATTTGAGAAATTGGTTACCTAAGCTTCTTGGGGAAGCCACATGGTTCAATATTTCCTACAAATATATAAACCATGTTTTTGGTTGTTGGGGGTTACTCACTCATTCCTCAATTGTTCCTCATTCATTATTATTCCTTCTTATTCTAGGATTTTTGGCATGGGGACAAAATTCTAGATGTAGAGAGTCATTGCTAGTTGGTTGTACGTATCTAGTAGTTATATCAGGAAGAAAATAATGCATATGTGCATGAGAATGATGAAAGTTGAGTAAGAACTATCCACAACTAAGAATCCATGGATCTTTTAACATTGATATTTCATGGCTAGTAGCACTAGATCACTAGAAGGAAGTGGAACAACCTGAGGGACTGCATTGCAGAAAAGAGGATTTCTTTCATTGGATTTTGCAAGATCAGGGGAAAAGAGAGTTGGTAAGTTGCAATTTTTTGTGTGATTGAGAAAACTATGAGAGGTTGATAGCTGATTGGTGTGTGTCTTCTATGGTTGGCCTAGGAACCCACTCTTTTGGATTCATAGCCTCAACTCAGGGATGGCTTCTTGTAGAGAGAGAATGTGAAACAAATCCTAAGGTTATGTGGAACACCTGACATATGCAACCAATTGGTGTGTCCTTCTCATAAATATGAGCTCTTTGTTCTTCGTATATCTCAATTCCCTTGTGTTAATTATTTATTTGATTATGTGTCTTGAATGAGTCTATGATAAATGAAAATTTTCTTCAATAATGCATGAAGCGATAATTGTTAGTATGATTCTTGATTGTAGAATGAGATTTGGTTCCACTACATGCTTCGTGTACTATTCTATATTGTTATCAAAAATTTTAAATTCTCCCAAGAATGTGAATTTTTGAGGTACGTAGGCATCGGGCATGTTACAATGTGGTATCACAGTGCCAGTTGCAACACTCGAGCCATATTGTCCAAAAAATGGGATGAAAAAATAATATTTAGCAGACACTAAACCAAAGGGCACCTTGGTGGCCAAAGACATTTCTTGAAAATACAAAATTTTAGAAATTTTGGAATATTTGGGGATTTTTGTGTATGTGATGACACAGAGGCCACATGGAAGCCACGTTTCAGGTACCATGGATTTCCACGATATAATTTCCATGGTGGAAGATTCAGGGGCCAAGTGTACATGCAGTAGGGCCATGGTTGTAGGATTGGGGGTGATGGGTCCATGGGTGATTTCAATGCCACAATAGAAAGGTGGTTTGTGGGAATTCGAAACATGGTTTTTGGGTTGTTCTTGAAACCCCCACAACCAATCAAATGTTAACACATGGAAGGAGGGTGGTAAGTGGTTGTTTAAATTTTGAATCAAGCCAATTCTGATGTTATTCAAACTACCATAATGCATGGAAACCTTCTATCTTAGCTTCTTCTTCACCATTCGATCAAGTGCACCACCAATTTGTATTATTTAAGTCACGTGCATCTTAGCAGTGTGTAGACTATCTTAACCATAGATCTGAGATCTATAGCTAGGGATATGCACACATGGGGTAAAGGTATGGGAGGGACTCTCTTATCCCATACACTATTTATAGTGGACCACGTGGATCATTGGGACTAGGTGGGGCTAGAGGAAAACAAAGGAAAAGAAAATAAAGAAAAAGGGAAAGAAAAAAGAGGAGGAAGGAGGAAGGGGATGATAGAAGGATGACAAGGCAAGACTAGGGTGGCTAGAGGGATGAGATGACATATTTTCAGGATTCCAAGTGGACTTGAGGTTCCACATTAGAAGTTACCTTGTGAAAAGAATATAACACATACCCAACATTATCCCACTTGTTTTTTACTTTGCATACATGGGGTTACATGGTTACATAGTCAATAATGCATTCCAACAATTCCCATGGATCCTCTACACCAAGAGAAATTCTCAGTGCTCACAGATTTTGTTATTGAATCTACAACATTCTTCAAAGTGTCCACCTTCATCAGAAACACTTTATTTTCTTCAACCATGTCTCTAACAAAGTGATCTTGAATATCAATATGCTTTGTATTTTAATGATAAGTTAGGTTCTTCGATAGAAAAATTGCACTCTCACTGTCACAATCTATCCTTACAACTTTCTATACCAACCCAATACCTGAACACAATATATTTGTAACCATATTTCTTCCTTACTTGCATGAGTGGTTGTCATGCATTTAACTTCTATAGTTGAAAGAGCCACTACAGCCTGCCTTTTTCTCATCCAACTTATTGCTCCTCCAAACAGGTTAAACACATACCCACTTGTAGATATCCTATGATCCAAATATCCAGTCGAGTCTGCATCCACAAATCCATGTATATCCAACACTCTATCCAATCGTTGTCTTCCTTGGTAGCACAATACATAGCTTGTAGTGCCACACAAATACCTGAAAACCCTTTTTACTTTTATCCAATGCTCCTTCCTTGGTTTTGACATATACCTTCTCAAAACTCCAACTGCATGTGCAATGTCTGGTCTAGTACATACCATTGCATACATCAAATTGCCAACTTCACTCGCATATGGAATACGAGACATGTCCTCCTCCTCTTCATGTGTCTTGGGACACTGATCCACATATAACTTTACACCAACATGAATAGGAACCTTGACAGGTTTACATTCTTTCATATTGAATCTCTACAATATTGTCTCGACATATTTTCTTGGATTTAACCAGAGTTTCCTCTTTTTCCGATCTCTTTTAATTTCCATTCCCAAAATGAAATTTGAAGCACCAATATCCCAAGCCTCATTCTTATCCAAGGATGTCATTTCTTCATCCATGGACTTTTTCCAGAGCTTTCCATCCTCTGAATCAATTGCCTCCCTTACAGTTATAGGATCATCATCAGTAATAGACAAAGAAAAATTTGAACGAAAATAAGATGAAGTATACCTTTTCGGTAGCCTTCTTTCTAGAACCGATCTCCTAAATATTGGAGTATGAGTATCTTCTTCTTCTGATTCATGTTCTTCTATAGAGTCAAATTCATCATCCTTTAAATCAAACTCTATTTTCTCTGGTTCTTCCTTACTTGGTCGCAGGGATGATTTTAAGGATGGAAATTTATTTTAAAATGTAGATAACTTGGTGAATCTTACTAATCCTTCATATACCAACTATAAATTTTTGGCGATATTTTTGTAAAAATATTCAAATTTCTAATAATTTTATATAATTTGTATAAAATTTTGGCAATTTTTGAGGTAAAATAATTGTATCCTATATAATTTGGGCGAATCATTTTTAGAATAGTGAATCTTTTTTTAGGAAAAACCATGGAAAATTATCCCATGAGCGAAATTTAGCCCCTAAAATCATCCATGCTTGGTAGGACTTCCTGTTTAAAAACATCCTTCATTTCTCTAAATACCACATCTCGGTTATACACTTCCTTCGTAGTTTCTGGGTTCCAAAGCTTATAACCTTTGATACCATCTTTGTACCCAATATAGATACACTTTTCAGCCTTCTTATCTATCTTACTCATGTTTTCCTTTGGAGCATGAACATATTCCTCATAGGTAAATACCTTGAGATGTGTGAGAGAAGGTTTCTTACTAGTCCATACCTCTTGTGGAGTCATTGAATCCAACACTGATGAGGGTGATTTGTTGACCAGGTAACATGCGATACCCACTACCTCTCCCCATAATTCTTGCCCTAACTTGGCACCACTAAGCATGGACCTTTCTTTTTCCATCAACATCCTATTCATCCTTTCTGAAAATACATTATTTTGAGGTTTATATGGAGTATTCTTCTGCCTTTCTATACCGCACTTATTAGAGAATTATTCAAATCCATTCCCACATAATTCTCTGTCATTATCTGTCCTTGACACCTTAATTGTTTTCTCTGTTTGGTTATCAACAAGAGCCTTAAACTCTTTAAACTTGTCAAAGACTTCATATTTATTCCTCAGGAAATATATCCAAGTATTCCTCAAGAAGTCATCTATAAATGAGACATAGTACACATATTTTCCCAATGATGGGACCGACACAGGTCCAAAAACATCACTATGAACTAGCTGTAAAATTCCTTCTGCCCTCATTGCACCATAGGGGAATATTACCTGATTCTTCTTCCCATATATACAATGTTAAAGAAATCAAAATCCAGAGAGAAGTTATAAATACCTCAACCATACATTTACCATGTAGTAGTTGAAGACCCTTCTCTCCAATATGCCCCAGTCTTTGATGCCACGTCACAACCTTTTCTCCAGAGACTTTAGGAGTTATATTGTCTTCAACTCCAATATCATGAAAAATGGAACTATTACACCCATCACTAATATTTCTTCCTTGAAACTTATACAGAGTTCCAAATCGAACTCCCTTCAACAACACCATTGCTCCTCGAACCATCCTGCATGTTTCCTTTTCAAATTTTTTTTTACCCCTGCATCGTCCATTTTTATTATAGAAATCAAAATTTTGGCCAATCCTGGGATGTGAAGAACACAAGGTAGTTCTCTAATCCTTCCATCTATAAGTCTCAACTTGAATTTTCCTCGACCTATGATTCTGGTTGTCGAGTCATCACCTAGGAAAACATTGCCTCCATCATACCTTTCATATTCACAGAACCACTTCATGCGGGGAGTCATATGAAAGGATGCACCTGAGTAAACCAACCATGCCTCATGATCTGAATGTGTTCTTTAAGAAGCCAAGTACACATCCCCTCCTTCATCCTTGGAGGTCTTTTCTTCTATAGAAGGAAATTCTTCAGATCCCTTCTTTTTCTCAAATTTGGATCTACACTGCTTCTTGTAGTGCCCTTCTTTTCCACATCTCCAAAATACCTTTAAAAACTTTCTAGGAGATTTAGATCTACCCTTATACTTAGATCTCCCACTTGAGAACTTAGATCTATTTCTTTCCTAGGACTGTCCTCTTGCAAATAATGTGTATGTTCTTTGTCCTTCCATATTATTCTGCTCATCTCCTCCAACAACAAGGATGAGACTACTTCATCAAAATTCAAGGCAGTTGTATTACTACCTATAGCTACAACCATACTATCCCATAAGTTCGGTAAAGAACACAGTAAACCGATACACTAATCTTCATCTGAAATTTTAATCTCAATAGATACTAACCGACTTACCACAGTATTGAAGGAATTCAAATGCTCTGCCACCGAGTCTCCATCTCTCATCCTCAAGTTATAGAACTTCTTTCTCAGTAATAGTTTATTTACTATGGAATTATAATTATACAACTTCCCCAACTTATCCCATAAATCCTTGGTTGTAGCTTCCTTTGACACATTCATTAATATTGAATCTAAGAGACATAGTTGGATTGTGCTCTTCGCCTTTCGATCCAACTTTTTCCAGTCATTTGTTGAAGTTCCTGTAGGTGCGATACTTGGATCTACCATGATCAACGGATCTCTTTCCACCAACAAATCTTCCATCTTGAGCTTCCACAACTCAAAATGCTTCCCATTAAAATTCTCGATCTCCATTTTCGAATTGCTCGCCATTTATTTTCACCTAAAAACTCAATACCACAGATCTCCCACTGTAACAAGGCTTATCACAGTCCCGAGCCAAACCCTTGACCACAAAGGCATCCCCCTAAAGACAACAAATCTTTGATATCAAATGTATAAATTAGCCTTGTACAATATTTACTGCAAACCAATTTTTAGTAAAACAATAAAAAATATACAATGGAAAATACAAACATTATATAGGTATTTTTCCCCTAGAAACCCAAACCGAGAAAATTAGCATATTATATATTCATTCATTGTTATACATTGTTTACAATACAATATACATATAGGAGCCAACGACATCCAAAACCTTAACCCAATGGCCTAGATTAGTCAACAACCCTAATTCCTTAATCGAAACTAGAAAACCATTGACACAAACCATGTGACAAAACGTTGCCCAACAATGGACATGAAAATGGAGGCAACACGAAAAACGAGGCCAAAATGCGACATGTTTCCTGAGGAATTTTTTTTTCCTCATGCAAAGAATATAACACATACCCAACAACCTCCATGTGGGCCCCTTTCACATGTACTGGATGACATGGCACCACTGTGTTTGTTGACGTCATCACGTCCTCCGACCCTATTCGGATGCCATGTTGACTCGACAAAAGTATGTGGCCTCACATGTGGCACTGACATGGCTACTTTCATTGCTCTGATGTGGTATTGGTGTTGTTTTTGTCATGGGACTGATGTGGCATCAACTATTGGTCCACTGATCTCACTAGGGCATTAGGAAACTCAAGCCCCAGAAACTTTAACACTGCACATTCAAGATGTTACTATGATATGGTGTAGTGAGCCACTCGTCGATCAACCCACAAGGATCACCAATCCATCGGGATTACCGAGGCACTGGGAAATCAGGCCCCCCTTCAAGAACACACACTTGCATTGTGATTCTGATCCATTCTCAATTGTAGATGTCTTATGATCAACGATCAAGATTGAACATGCACTATCATTCACAATACTTCAACGGGTCACCAAGCGATCGTCCCCAACAGGTCCACCACCTCACATCATCATGCTTCGTTCTCACTTCATCTTTTACC
>ML789665.1:274015-308650 GCA_009831015.1 Picea engelmannii
ATTATCTAGGGTTTCAGTCATCCAGTGGGGTGCACCATTCAGTGGGGGATTTCAGATCTACAGAGATTGAGAGGGATCTTGGAGATTCAGTCACCTGGGTTGTTCTTACCATCACCCAATCTATCAGTTGGCATATTTATTAGAGTGATTGGACACTTTTGGGAGAAGGGCTGAATTATCTAGGGTTTCAGTCATCCAGTGGGGCGCACCATTCAGTCGGGGATTTCAGATCTATAGAGATTGAGAGGGATATTGGAGATTCGGTCACCTGGGTTGTTCTTACCATCACCCGATCTATCAGTTGGAATATTTATTAGGGTGATTGGACACTTTTGGTAGAAAGGCCGAGTTATTGAGGGTTTCAGCCTTCTATTGGAGCGTGGCATTCTTCAGCTGGAGAGTTTGGCATTCAAATCTGCTTGTATTGGTCTTCATTTCTCATTCAGCCTTTGGAGGCATCTTTTTTATTAGCGGGAGCATTTTGTAGCAGCTCTTATCTATTGTCTATCTTCTTGGCCATCTGTTGAGCATTCCAGATCAGCATCTTCATTGTAGCAAGTTTCTCTATTTTATGAATAAAGAAGAATTGAGATTTTTTGGCTTGTCTATCTTATTGCATATGGTTGAGGTATGTTCCATGGTTATCTCTTTTTGTTATTTGTTGCATACATACATATAAACACATCTAAAAGGTAGATCAACAAAGTGTTTGACGAAATACCTCACTTAGAAAAAGTTTTAAAAAGACACCAAAACAATGATGATCCTTGCATAATGGCTTGGGATCATTACATAGTAATAGCATTGTATTCTTGATTTTTCATTTGATCTTCTCCCTCTGCCTCTTTGAGGTTGGAAACTATGATTCTGATTCTGTTGTCTGTGACCTTGGAAATTTTGATTCAGGTTTTGTTATCTGTGTCCTCCACTTGAGTGCAGGTTACTTGGAATGCTCCCTCTTCCTTGGTGACCTCTGCCTATACCTTTGCCTCTCCCTCTGTTGAAAGAGAATTGAGTTTTGAAGGAATTGGCAATTGATTCATCTGTGAGATGTAGTCTGGTCTCGTGTGTCAACAAGGAACCAATTAGTTCAGCTGTTGAAAAACGTGACAGATCCTTGGATTCAAGGATTACTGTAACGACCATTTTGAATTTCTTTGTTAAAATTCTGAGGAATTTCTCAACAATGTGTTGATCAGGGATGGCTTCACCAGTCAATCTGATCTGGTTCACGATTCCCATGACTCTCGTCATAAACTGATCAACATTTTCAGACTTTGTCATTTTTAAAGTCTCGAATTGCGTCAGCAAGGTCTGCAGTTTGACTGTTTTGACCCTGTCATTTTCTTGGTAGGATGATTTAAGGATGTCCCAGGCCTGTTTTGAGGTAACAACGTCTGTGATTTTTGAGAAAATTGAGTCATCCACTGAATTTTGAATCCAGAATTTGGCTTTATTCTCTTTGTTCCTCTGTGTTGCCTGAGCATTTCTCTGTTGGTTGGTCATGGTAGCAAGGTCTACTGGATCTGGTTCCAGATATCCAAGATCCACTGGATCCCAACACTCTTGTGCTTGAAAGAAGGATCTCATTCGAAGAGACCAAAACTCATAATTCTTTCCAAGAAGAATCGGTCCATGAGTTGGTCCTACATTGCTAGACGTGGCCATCTTTTAAGAAAAAATATTAACACAATAGAAAAAGAATTGATAGAAAAATTTGTGTTTACCTGTTTCCTGTGCGAAAATCGGGTCTTCGAATTTCTTGAAGTGACTTCAGACTGAAATACGCAGTGTAGACTACTTATTTGACTTCGATCTGGCTAGATCTGACTATCCGAGCGAAATATCTACTGATTCAGGGCTCTAAGCTCTGTTGTTTTGCAAGTGTAGAAACTGTAATGGCGGAATCGATCCAAATGCGAACTCAGCCCCGCATGAATAAAAACTGAGCACGAGCTCCTTCCTCACGTGACCACTACCCATGACCACTGGATTAGCTCACAAAGAGTGCATCGCATTTCACAACCTCAAGATTATAGGTGTGTGAGCCACTCCTAACTCTCCAACTCCCAAACTTTGAAAGGGGCTTAACGAGCCCTCAACTCCTCTCGTATCCTTCCTCCACACGACCACGACATTATGACCACGGTCCACTTTTCAGGATTTCACAGTTAGTGAAGTTGCGATGCAACTCCAACCTTTCCTCCTTGGAATCTTGAAATACGAAACTTTGATCTATCCTCTGTTGCGAATCAACGGTCCAGATCCTCCTATGATCTTACAGTTCAGATCCTCCTATGATATGATGGTTTAGATCCTTTATGGATTTCGCGGATCATTATTTCACGACCTTTGAACTCTCATCACGATGCTCTCCAAACCCCGAACTCCAAAATGCCGAAATTTTGGAGCCTCCCAAATCAACGGTTCATGCTCCTCCTGATCTGACGGCTCAGATCACGTCGGAGTTTCACGTATCGCGAGTTCACTGAAATCTCACCTCTGATTTCCCGGTAGCTGAAATCACGATAGCGTTCGATCGACAATCCAGATCTTTGCTCGATCAATGGTTGCAATTATTTCACAATTTCGTGTATCGCAGGTTCTTGAAACTCTATTGGTTGACTCCTTCGAGTTGCGAGTCAATGAAGTGTTGAATGCTCGCCACGCGTCCCTTCCAATGGACGATTTAGATGATGTCAGGTTTTCGCGTTTCGTGAATTTGAATGACTTGCACCTCTGTTCTCCCAATCCCCAAAATGTTGATGGCATGAAATCGATAGTCTAGTCCTCTCTTTGATCGACAGATGTGATCGAGTCGGGGTTTCGCACTTCGCGACCCCGAAGGATGGCGCACCTCTATCCTCTCGATTCCCGATTTCCCAATTGTGTCAGATCGACGACTCACGATATTTCTCGATCCAACGTCTCAAATCGATTCGTGATTTCGTGATTCGTGAATTCTCACCGCAATGTTCTCTAACCTTCACTCCCTGCGAGTCAGTAAAATGTCGAGATCTCGCCACATGTACTCCTTGATGGACGGTCCAATCAATTTCAGGATTACGTGACTTCGCAAGTCATTTTTTTTTCTGTGTGCTCTAGGGGACTAAGCCTCATGCATTTTCTCCCAGATTTGACGACTATCAGTCCTCTGCGCTAGATCTGACGGTTGAAAAACTTTTTCCTTTTCTGCGTGCTCCTCGTCCTTTTTGAGCTCGATCGATTGCTCAGATCTGTTCGCAGGGCTGATCTTACAGTTGTTCTGTTTGTCTTTTGCTGCTTTGGCTTTTCCTTTGGCACACTTTGCAAAATTCTCTCCGTAAGAAGGAATTTCATGAATTCTTTAAAGAACTTATGAAGTTTTTCTCTTCAGCATCTCTGTTTCCTCAAGCTTTTACGGATTTCATGATTCTTTGCCTTCTGCAGCTCTGTTTCCTCAATATTTTATGAATTTCACAGTTCTTTGCCTTTTGCAGCTCTGTTTCCTCAATATTTTGAGCGTATTGCACTCTACTTCCTCATGTTTGATTTCTGCAACGATCTTTTGAGCGGATGGCAGACTGTGCGTTGTTCTCCAAACTCTGTGAAGAATCTTGTGTACTGAGTTGTTGCTGACAATTTAAATTCTTCGCTACTTAGGATCAGGCTACTTTCTAGACTGTGTGAAGAGGATTACGTCTGAAGCTTTGGTACCATGATAAATTTAGAAGCAAAGAATACAGATAAAGAGCATAGTAGAAAATAGTATTCAGTATATTGAGTACGTCAGAAAAGAGTACAATGAGAAAAGGGAAAAGGGTTGAGCTAAATAGGCTTAAGCAAATCAAGAAACGAAAGTACAGCTGTCCAGAAAAGATGGCAGTGTATAGTTAGACTGTTCAGGTTACATTATATTTAACACTGACTGCTGACAAATCTCCAATTTATCTTTTCCTAGTGAACTAGTGCAATTCACTGTGTCAATGTGACCTTCAACATTTGTGTAACAAGCTTTGCATAACTTAGCTAGTTTTTTCTTCAAGACTCATCCTAATGGTGGTTGCAACATCTGTATGGGATATTCATGACTGCTGGGCTAATCACCAATCATTTTCCAATGTCTATCATCTTTAAATATGCTTGCATCATTTGTGTAGCGCAAAACTCTGTACAATGAATTTTTCAGCAAAACTCAAAACTGGTGTATTTTCAAGGGTTCCTCAAAAAAAAAATGGTTCACGAATGAACCTAAATCTCAACGAACTATGCAAGTAAATCTAACTTCCCTATAGCTTCATCATCAACTTCCATTCTTAGCTTGAGAGACATGTTCTCCTTTCTTAATGACATATTTTTCCTTTTCAAATTGCCCACTTGTCTGAATAGAAAAGCATTCCTTCTTAGTTTTGACTGAGAATTTGTGAGTGCTTCACAAGCATTTCTAATGGATGAACCACACTCCTTAAAGTGTCTATGAAACCTTATATATGATACCCTTTTACTCTCCCTAAGTGAAATGATCAGGTCTCCTTCTCCAGGTGAAGTGTGAGTCTTTTCAATAGGTTGGCCCCTTTCAGGTATTACCTCTCCAAGTTTAAGATCTAGACTTATCCTTTTAGTTGAGGATCTTGCCATTGGATATTTAGGTTTAGTTAGATCTACCACTTTAGGACTTTGTTTGACATCTTTTCCCTTTAAAACTTTTGGAACCTTTGGAACTGACTACCTCCTTGGACCTAATGCATCTTTTGATTTTTGCGTGTGAGGTGTATTTTCAACCAATTTCCTCTTCATCTCCCTGTTGTCCTGAAAAGACCGTGCTATGGCATGCTCTTTAATATGATCTTGCAATTATTTCATATCTTGGTCTTTATCCTCTTGTTTCACCTGATCTTCATGTATTTCCTGAGTTGAATGTTCAACAGGTTGTGTAATGTCCACAAGGCTGAGCCCTGTTGTAAATCATACTTGTGAAATGAATTGTAAATATCTTTTATAGGCTGGTGAGCCAAGTATATATAAGCTGGTGGGATTATGTGATTGTTAGTCCAGAGAGCCTAAGGGTTGTAGGCCAAGGGCCTGATTTTGTACTTATATGTATGCAACACATTAATAAAATATAAACACTGCCGCGTGTAGTCCGACACGATGAATGAATGATGGGGGACTAAGCATCCACAAAAAGGGAAAGGGATTAGGGGATGGAAGGTGGGAAAAGGGGCTAAGTGTTAAGCCTAGGGGGCTTAATTCCTTAGGGAATAATATTAAAATATTATTCCAAAGAGACATGTGAAAATATATGTTTTTATCCTAAGTTCTTTTGGAATGACATGTGACTTCCAAATGAAAGGAATGTGTGCTGAAGGAATGCATGCAGTTGCATGGGTGACAAGTGTCAACCTAGGCACATGCAAATAAAAGGGCTAAGATGATCTGTGAGAGGGGTTCCTCCTCCATTCGACCCTAGACTGTCCTAAGCATGAACCATGTGACCTCTGCAAGAATACCCCATACACCTCTAAACAGGAAAAGCCTCTGTTAATTTTTGAAAAGCCGAAGCATCCTCTATCTGAGCACCGAGCCTATGCGTGGAGTCTTGTCCCAAACCATAACCGTGAGACCATCCACCATTGTTGAACCTGTTGGAAAGCCGTGTCCATTTTCCCCGTTGGTTGTTGTGGCCATGCAGTGATGGACTGTGTGTGGCTTGTTGGCCAATTGTACAACACTCTCTCCAGGTGAGAGAGGTGATTGAGGTTGGAAGAACAGGTTGTTGGCCTGTGAGTGATTCTCTCTATTGATAGAGTGCACAGAGGAAGGAGAGAACTCCTGGAAGGAACCCTGTAGCTGCCACAGATCTCAGAGACTTCTGGTCCGGTCTATTGTTGAAACTCAAGGCAAGGGAGGTTAGCAGCCAATGGACTGTCTAGGTGACAGAGAAGGTGTATACTCCTGGGGTGGAACAGGCATGTGGGGAAGGAGAGTCTGTGGGCAATGAGCATGAGTTGTTCCTGGGAGAGAATTCCCTCCTCGTGACTGTGTGTTTTCCCTATAACCTCATCCTAGTCTAGGATTCCTTACCTTGGGATGGAGCTTAGTCCCAGCTCGGGGGTGACCCACTGCTAAGTTGATGAGCAGTGTGGTATAAGGCTGGGAGGTTTGTGGAAGGCCTACACTTGGTTGGTGGAACTACCACTATTTCAAAGATAAGTACTAGATGATGCTTTAATTATGATTCTGTATCTCTGTGTATTATAATTATCATGTATTCTGATGTGCATATGAATTAATGCTAATGCCATGTTTAAAATTATGATAGCAGTAATTTTTAGACTTACTCTGATCTTAAATGTGTTTCATTGCTTAAATGCATGTTGTTTTATAATCAGAGAGTTATTGTTATATTTCCGTGAAGTATGGTAACAGAAAGTGGTGTTACAATTTGGTATCAGAGCTAAGGTTTCAACACTAAGCCTAGATGGTCCAGTTGAGTGATCTTTGGACCAAGGGTGAGAGGGGAAATTATGTTTGGAGGACCAATTTCGGACCCTAGTATGGTTCGGAGTGTCAAGGAGTTACTTGACCGTGCCTATAAGCTCAGGAGGTAAAGCGGTGTTGTAAAACCGCAATTGGTGTGGTCTATGGCCACAGGGAGAGAGGGCTCCACACCAGAAGTGTTGGAGCCTTAGGATTTGTTCGAGAGGGAAGGTGAACCCTCCTGACCGTCAGATCTAGAAAGTGTGCGCAGGATTTAAAAACCCTTTGGAGTTGCACAGGAGCATGGGAATCACAATACGCGAACTCCCGAAAACCCAAAAACCTGAGAAGATCTACGCTGCAGATCTGGGAGGAAGGATCGACCGTTAGATATGGAGGAGTCGCGCTTGAGTTAGTCGCGCAAATATTTTGGATTTCACAAAGATGGGAGATGGGAAGTGAGGAAGGTGAACACCTACGAAACCCGAAACCCGAAATCCCAAAACGATCTACACCGTAGATCATAGGAAGGGAGTTGACCTTCTGATTCAGCGGAGGAGTAAACCGTAATTTTTTTATTTTGGCAGATGGAAGTTCGTTATGTGTGGTGCACGAACTCCCGATGCCCGAAACCCCGAAACGTTGAAAAGATCTGTGTCGTAGATCTGAGAAAAGTCTAACTGTTGGATTTTTCCTTTTGAATATATGTGGACACATGGGTGTACCACGTGCCAATAAGTCAAGGAGACAGGCGAGAGTGGTGGGACCTGATGAAGTCATCATAGGTGACGTGGAACCATCGAAGGGTGCCACTCGCCACTGTAGATGTGGAGACAATTGTGTTGTGTGGGCCCGGAGGAATAAAGTAAATCGAAATTTCAGATTTCGGGGATTGTAGTGACAAGGAGTTAGGAGTCACTGCATAGTGAACTCCTGGGTACCAAAGTCCCAAAGCCATCGAAGACTGAAGAACCGTAACAGGTTTTAAGGGCAACAACTTTGTTGTGGGCCCGGAGAGAAAGGAAACCGAAATTTCATATTTCGGGGATTGTAGCGACAAGAAGTTAGGAGTCACTGCATAGTTAACTCTGAGGTACCGAAAACCCAAAGTCCCGAAGTCCCAAAATTCGCAGAGCCGAACAAAGCTCAGAAAACTTTGTGAAGTCAAAACATTTTTCTTATTCACGTTGGCTTATGAATGTTGTAAGTTTTCTTGAAGGTTTAAAGGCCTGACAAACTTTGGTTTGATTGCACATTGTGTGTGCAGAGTTCAATGAGTGTCAGGACAGCCAAGAATAGACGTTGAGTAAGGAAATGGAAGAGGTGCGGAGTGCCTCCATTTCAGAGGACAAAAGAGAAGGAAAGGATGTCAACTTGGGATTCGAAGGAACAAACTCTAATGGGCCACATGAACCAAGAGGAAGGTCACTGAATTGGTTAAGTCCTTTTTAGTGGACATGAAAGGTTTGAGCACTAAGGCTGAATTGAATATTTTGCCTTTAGGCTCTTATGACTACTTAATTGGGATGGACTAGTTGGACCAGCACCATGCCCTCCTGGACTGTCATAACAAGAGGTTTACATGCCTGGACGAAGAGGGAAATTGGAAAACAATCCAAGGAATTCCCAGAGATGTGGCTGTCAGAGAAATCTCAACCATGCAGCTGAAGAAGTGTTATAGGAAGGGCTGTCAATTATTTGCAGCTCCTGTGGAAGAAGCATCCAGAGATGTAGTCTCAAAGATTGGAGACCATGAGGTACTCAAAGAGTTCAAGGATGTATTTTAGGAGGTACCTGGACTACCTCCGAAGAGGGACATCGATTTTTCTATAAATTTGATACCAGGAGTAACTCCAATTTCGAAGGCTCCTTATAGAATGAGTACGCCACAGCTGAAAGAGTTGCAATTGAAGCTTGAAGAGATTTTGAAGAAGGGGTACATTTGCCCAAGTGTGTCACCTTGGGGAGCCCCATTCCTATTCATGAAGACGAAATATGGGATGTTGAGGTTGTGCATTGATTTCCAGCAGTTGAATAAGGTAATTGTCAAGAACAAGTATCCTTTACCAAGGATTGATGATCTTTTCAATCAGTTGAAGGGTGAGAGAATATTTTCGAAGATAGATCTCAGATCGAGATACCACCAGGTAAGAATAAATGATGAGGACATCAAAAAGACCGCCTTTAGAACAATGTATGGTCATTATGAATTCACAATGGTGCCTTTTGGACTGACAAACACACCTGTTGTTTTTATGTGCTTGATGAATGGTGTATTCAGGAACTATTTAGACAAGTTTGTCATATTATTCTTGGATGACATCTTGGTATATTCCAAGTCAGAGTAAGAGCATGAACAACACTTGAGAATGGTTTTGCAAGTGTTGAGAGAACACCAACTGTATGCCAAGCTGAGTAAATGCTTATTTTATCAAAGGCAGATCCATTACTTGGGACATATTATTTCAGAAGAGGGGATCACTGTGGATCCTGAAAAGGTTGAGGCCATTCGAGAATGGTCAGTGCCAAGGAACATGGCAGAAGTTATATCTTTTATGGGTCTGGTAGGCTATTATAGAAGGTTTATAGTAGGGTTCTCAAAGTTAGCTCACCTTATTACTTCCTTGCAAAGGAAGGAGAAGAAGTTTTAGTGGACTGAATAGTGTGAGAAAAGTTTTCAGCGATTGAAGAAGTTGTTAACTAGCGCTCCAATCCTAAGGATTGCAGATCCAAATATGAATTTTGTGGTGTGCACAGATGCGTGTAAGGAAGGACCGGGAGGAGTTTTCAACCAAGAGGTATTTGTAATCTATTATGAATCCCGAAAGCTGAAAGAGCATGAAAGGAATTATGCCACTCACAATTTAGAGCTGGCAGAAATCGTCCACGCATTGAGGAAATGGAGACATTACCTCATGGGAAGGAGATTCGAATTGAGAATAGACCACAATGGTCAGAAGTATTTATTTGATCGGCCGACTTTAAATGCCAGGAAACCAGATGGCTGGAGTTTCTATGTGAATATGACTTTGATATCAAGCATATCAAAGGGAAAGAAAATAAGGTGGCTGATGCACTCAGTAGAAAAGTGCACGAATTACATGCTACAACCATTATCATGTACAGGACTGAGATTAAGGACATAATTTTGGAAGCTGCAAATGTTGATTTGCAGTACAAAGGTCTGGTACTAAAGCTACAACAGCGTGAGAGACCATAGACCCAGGGAATTTACACCTTAGGAACTGATGGCTTACTTCTGTATAAAAATAGAGTGTATGTACCCAATGTCCGAGAGTTGAAGATGGAAATTCTAAAAGAAATGAATAACATGGCTTATGTTGGACATCCTGGATATCAGAAGACTGTAGCAGCAGTCAAAAGCCATTATTTTTGGCTGGGTATGAAGAGAGAGATTGTTGAATACAACACCAAATGTATGGAGTGCCAGAAATTTAAGGCTGAGCATAGGCACCCAGCAGGGTTGCTGCAACCTTTACCCATTCCTGAGTGGAAATGGGAAGTGGTGACAATGGATTTTATTACGAGATTGCCCAGAACAAGCCAACAACATGATTCAATCATGGTGGTGGTGGACAAGCTTACAAAAGCTGCCCATTTTATTCCACTGAAACCACTCAGAAGGCAGCAGATGTTGTTGATATCTTCTTAAAAGAAGTGGCACGCTTGCACGAAATTCCTAAGACGATTGTGTCTGATAGGGACCCAAAATTCACCTCGAATTTATGGAAAGGACTATTTAAGGGATTCATAACGAATATGAACTTTAGTACAACGTATCATCTTGAGTCTGATGGACAGATAGAGAGGGTGAACAAAGTAATAGAAGACATGATGAGAATGTATGTGATGGACAAACCATCAAGATGGAAAGACTACCTGTATTTGGTAGAATTCGCCTACAATAATGGGTATCATGCTTCGTTGAAGATGAGCCCATTTGAAGCACTTTATGGAAGAAAGTGCAACACTCCAGTGAGTTGGGATAATCCAGCTGACAGAGCAGTAGTTGGGCCTGATCTGCTCAAAGAGATGGAAGACCAAATGATAAGAATTAAACAGAATTTGAAAACTGCCCAGGACAGGCAGAAGAGTTATGCTGATAAGAACAGAACCCACAGAGAATACAAAGTGGGTGATCATGTTTTCCTGAAAGTAAAAAACTAATAGGATTTCACTGAAGCTGGGAAGTTGCACCAAGTTGGCAGCAAGATTTTGTGGGCCATTTGAAATCCTGGAAAGGATTGGGCCAGTTGCATACATGCTTGCATTACCTGCATCTATGACTGTACATAATGTGTTTCATGTTTCACTACTTAAGAAATATATACATGATGCTAATCATGTTATTGACTGGAACGTGGTTCAGGTGGAACCAGAAGGTGTCCTGTAAGTTCATCCTGTGCACATATTGGACAGGAAAAACAAGCAGCTCTGGAATCGAGCTATAGGGCTTGTAAAGGTCTAGTGGACCTGGTACGGTCCTGAGGACATGACATGGGAGCATGAAGATGTTATACGGGCAGAGCACCTGCATATTTTTTAAAATTTTGAAAAGCTTGCAGATGCAGTGTGAAAGTTGCACTGAGGACAATGCAAAAATAAGGGAGGGGGATTGTAATGTCCCCAAGGTTGAGCCCTATTGTAAATCATACTTGTGAAATGAATTGTAAATATGTTTTATAGGCTGGTGATCCAAGTATACATAAGTTGGTGGGATTCTATGATTGTTAGGCCAGAGAGCCTAAGGGTTGTAGACCAAGGGCCTGATTTTGTACCTATATGTATGCAACACATTAATAAAATATAAACACCGTTGCGTGCAGTCCGACACAATGAATGACTGATGGGGGAATAAGCATCCACAGAAAGGGAAAGTGATTAGGGGCTAGAAGGTGGGAAAAGGGGCTAAGTTTTAAGCCTAGGGGGCTTAAGTCCTTGGGGAATAATATTAAAATATTATTCCAAAGAGACATGTGAAAATATATGTTTTTATCCTAAGTTCTTTTGGAATGACATGTGACTTCCAAATGAAAGGAGCATGTGCTGAAGGAAGGCATGCAGTTGCATGGGTGACAAGTGTCAACCTAGGCGCATGAAATTAAAAGGGCTAAGATGAGCCATGAGAGGGCTTCCTCCTAGATTCGACCCTGGACTGTCTTGAGCATGAACTGTGTGACCTCTGCAAGAATAACCCATATGCATCTAAACAGGAAAAGGCTATGTTAATTTCTGAAAAATGGGAGCATCCTCTGTCTGAGCACTGAGCTTATGCATGGAGTCTTGTCCCAAACCATAACCATGATACCATCCACCATTGTTGAACCTGTTGGAAAGTCGTGTCTACTTTCCCCATTAGTTGTTGTGGCCACGCAGTGCTGGACCACGTGTGGCTTGTTGGCCAGTTCTACAACACTCTCTCCAGGTGAGAGAGGTGATTGAGGTTGCAAGAACAGGTTGTTGTCCTGTGAGCGATTCTCTCGAGGTGAGAGAGTGCGTAGAGGAAGGAAATAACTCCTGGAAGGAACCCTGTAGCTGCCACAGAGCTCGGAGACTTCCAGTCCAGTCTGTTGCTAAAACTCAAGGCAAGGGAGGTTAGCAATCGAAGGACTATATAGGTGACAGAGAAGGTGTATATTCCTAGGGTGGAACATGCATGTGGGGAAGCAGAGTCTGTGGGCAGTGAGCATGAGTGGTTCCTGGGAGAGAATTCCCTCCTTATGACTATGCGTTTTCCCTGTAACCTCAGCCTAGCCTAGGATTCCTTACCTTGTGATGGAGCTTAGTCCCAACTCGAGGGTGACCCATTGTTGAGCTGATGAGCAGTGTGGTCTAAGGCTGGGAGGTTCATGGAAGGCCTGCACTTGGTTGGTGTAACTACCACTGTTTCAAAGATAAGTACCACATGATGCTTTAATTATGCTTCTGTATCTCTGTGTATTATAATTATCATGTATTTTGTTGTGCATATGAATTAATGCTAATGCCATGTTTAAAATTATGATAGCAGTAATTTTTAGACTTACTCTGAGCTTAAATGTGTTTCATTTCTTAAATGCATGTTGTTTTATAATCAGGGAGTTATTGTTATATTTCTGCGAAGTATGGTAACAGAAAGTGGTGTTACAGGTTGTGTATGCAAGGAAGATATAGGTGGTCTTCTCGCAGTTGATCTTGTGATTGGGCTGCTCACTCTGGGTATTTCCTCCACTTCATCACCAAATTGTAGCCTCCTACCCTTTTTCTTAGCTGGCTGGCTTGGCAGTGAGTCATCAATCTCCTTTCCCTTCCCTTTGTCCTTTTCTGTAGACCTTATCTCTTTTCCACTTGACTGTTTAGAAACAATTTTTTCTGCAAGTGAGGGGGTGTCTCCTTTAGGATATAAAAGGATGTTTGTTGAGGCGAAGAAGGGGTCCCATTATCTGTTCACATTCCCAATTTCTTATACCACTAACAATTTTACCAAGGAGAACTGAAACAAACTACTCTCTAGCTAATCATCCCTAGCTTATACTTTGTCTACATTTTTCCTAGGCTTTTGTACAGGTAAAGGTAGGTTTAAAGGGTTCTCTCCAGTAAAATGAATTAGAAGCCTTATGTGATATTTATATACCATGTCAAATCTTCCCTCACAAGTGAAATACCTTTGAACCACCCTTAACAACTAATCATAATGCTCAAGTATGCATTCTCTAGGGATGGTGGAACCAAATTTCTCTTTCTTGTACTTGGGTTTGAGAAAATCAGTGTAGAAAACTAGATCAAGGGGAATACCTTTAAACCACTTTTCTCTTTGAATTTGAATCTCGATTTCACCAACCACTATCTCTTCTGACACTTGGAAGGTGAAATCAACAATTCTTCACTGAACTCCATTGAAGTTGAGGGCCAATTCCTTTGTTACATGTACATTGTAACCCTGGATATTCTCACAAAACCTTATGGAACCAACCTGTTCAAATGAAACCCTAAATGATGGATCAGAATTCACCATCTTTAAAGTATGTGGCTCACACCTCAGCACACTACCTTCTTTGTGACATTTCTTCCTTCCTTGAGCAACCATGTTGTGGATGCAAGAATAAAAAAAAAGGGACTCATAAAGATGAGGAAACTTCAAGGGCTGAAATATGTCAGTAGTCTTTGCACAATAAGAAACAAGGCTATGGTTTACTTCATTGTCAAAGGGTTCATCATAGGGAACAACTAATTCTCGATCTCAGGTATGCAGGTGCATGGTATTTGGTAGAAACTAAGCTTTACCTTTCAACACTTGCACAACGAAAAATGGGGATGCGTAGCATGAGCAGAGGATATGTAGCGTGAGCAGAGCATGCATAGTGCACTAGCATGTATTTGCATAGTGTACAATAGGTATTTTGAAGCGAGTGGAGCAATTCGATATTTATGTGTAGAAGAGGTCTGATCACTGGAGGAGGATGTTGTGCAGTGAAAAATAGGTGATAAAGACAAAAGTAAGTTGAGAAAATGAGATTTCTAAAGAGATAAGTCAGTTTGGGATGACAAGACACTTTGGGTAGCGACTAGGTACTTGCGCAACATGATTACACAATGTGTGTAATTTCCTACAATCTAAGTACAAAAAACACTTCATAGGTAATAAAATTGTCATAACGATCTTTGATGACCCTCCAATACACCATATGTCATTATGCTCCATGACATCATCGAAAAACCACCTCACCTAGACCTATGACTTGACTCTTTTTCATATGCCAATTAGATTTTACTTGAAAATGACCCAATGACCTTGACAACATTTTATGAGAGACAAATATTTTAAAGGAACACAGACACTCAATGACTGAAGTTGGAATTCATTGATCTTCTCAAGACCAAAGCATGACTTTGTACACTGCTGACAACCCTATAACTCTACCTTGAAAATACTGATGCTAACATTTGGCTCCAATGGGGATTCTATCCTCCCTGTGTAAAAAAGACTCTAAAAATGAAAAAATCAAATTACCGACAAATTTTTTTCAAGCTCGATATTACTAGATAAACTCAACATAACTTTAGGGCCTTCACTTCAAGCTTCAATTTCTGTTGAAATGAAAAACTTCAACTTCTCTATCTGAAAAATAAAAATGGTTATTTACAATGAGATGAAAAGACCAAAATACTTTTAAGAAAAGTAGTGTTTGAGAAACATGTCATTCAGAGGTCCTCCACCAATGAGATTTCCATTAAGCTCCTGCAGCAGATAAGAATTTCTCCCATGATAAAAAACATTTCTAAATGGTCCCATCCAGAGGTGGTCAAACTTTCCATGCTTCCCCTTATCTTCATTTCTTTCATCCCACTTCAGCATGAGATCGTCTACCTTGAAATCACCAACATTTGTATGTTTGTCAAAGACCCTTTTCATTTTTCCTCATGGAGTTGTGAGTTGTTGAACACTTGCTCTCTCATTTGTTGTACATGAATGAGTTGATTTATCCTTCTTTGAGAATCATTTGGCTCAGCCTCCTTTTCTTGTAGCAACTTCATCACTAGAACCCCTAATGAAGTAGGGAAAATTACATATGTTCCATATAAAATATGAAAAGGTTATTTAGTAATAGACCTCTTAGTGGTGATCCTATCATCCCACAGTGCATAAATAAGCTTCTTGTGCCAAGCATTATTTTTTTCCTGTAAAATATTTTTGATAATTCTTGTCAGGAACTTGTTGGATGACTCAACTAATCCATTATCTCGTGGGTAATAAGATGTGGAATGACTGAGAGTTCTGTTGTAATCATTGTAAAACTTTTCCATTCTCTTGGACTTGAATGATGTTGCATTATCATTTATGATTTTGGCTCAACAACCAAACCTAGACAAAATGTTGCTTTCTAGAAATTGAATAATAATATCATCAATAGCTTTCCTTGTTGGAACTGCTTCAATCCATTTGATGAAGTATTATGTAGCTTTCAATATCCATCTATGTTGAGCTGAATATGGTGGATGCATATCTCCTATAAAATGAAGACCCCATTTCCTAAACAATGCTTCAACAGAAATAGGTTTTAATGGAAAGGGTTTCCATTTCCTTTTTCCATAAAAAATATGACACTCATGACAACTTGACACCTCCTTATACACATAAAAAAAAATGATGGGCCAATAAAATATTGCTCTCAATATCTTATGCATAGTGGTTTTCCAATAATGGTGCCATCAACAATCACCTTTATGAAATTATTTAATAGTTTGTTTTACTTATCCTTCCAATAAACAACTTAGAAAAAATCCACATGGATCTTTCCAATTCATATAATCATCTAGAAGACAGCATTTTTCTTCTTTTAACTTCGGAAATCTAGCTTTTGTTTTTCTTAGTTTAGGAGGAGCTTGTAAATTTATTAACACATAGATAATATCAAGATACCATGGAGATTCAAAAAATTTATGGGATACCTATGGGACTGCTTCTTCCTTTGAATTTTCTGACAAGTAAGCAATAAAATTTGTCCCCAAGACTTCATAATTGATTGTGTCATAAGTTTAGCAATCCCCCGACCTTTGAAAATCTTTGTAGGATTTATCTCCAGGTCATACTCTAATAAGAAAACTATCCATTTTTCTCTTCTTCCTTCAATATCAGACTAAGTTAAGATGTCTTTCACAGAATTGTTGGGCACATAAACAACAACATGAGAATGTAAGATATAAATTCTGAATTCTTTTAGGGATTTTACTAGTTAATATTCTTTGTTCTCCATGATGTCATACTTCAAGGGAGAGTCTCTCATAGTTCTGTTGTAATAAGATATAGGCCTTTCAAAATTTTGTTCATCTTTTTGTAACAAGACACCAACAATACTGTTATGATGCAAAAGAGAACACGATGAAATCCTTTTCATAATATGGACTAACCAATATTGGTGCCTTGGTCAATGCTACTTTTATGTCCTCAAAGGATCTCATGGCTTCTTGAGTCCACTTTATCTCACTTCCTTTTTCTGAGCATGTAGGTAATTTACTTTATGATTTCAACCATATTAGGGATAAACCTCCTCATAAAGTTTATTCTTCCAATAAAAGACTGTACCTCCTTTTTTCTCATGGGTGTGTCAATCTTCATAATTTCAGCAACTCTGTTGGGTTCTGTCTTTATTCCTTATTTCGAGATGATATGACCAATTAATTTACCCTCTTGCATTCCAAAGTTGGATTTTTTTGGATTTAATGAAATGGAAAACTTCCTACATTTCTGAAAAAACATTTTTAAATGTTTTATATGTTCATCATCAAAATCTGAAAACACATTAATATCATCTAAATAAATGAAAATGAACGTATCTTTATGATCAACAAAAGCCACATCTATATCCCTTTGGAAATTTCCGCCTGCATTCATGAGCCCAAAAGGCATCTTGGCATACATGAATGTACCCCATGGTGTTGTGAAGGTTTTCATCTCTTGATCATCAGGATGCACCATGATTTGGTTGTATCTAGAAAATCCATCAAGCATTGACATTTTATGTGATCCAACCACTTTCTCAAGAATGTAATCCATCTTGGGAAGAGGATAATTATCTTTGAGGGAAACCATGTTCATATTTTGAAAGTATACACATAACCTTCTTTCACCACTTTTATTTCTGACATGAACTAAGTTATCCAACCATTTAGAGAATCTTAAAGGCACTATAATTTTAGCATCAAACATCTTTCTTATCTCTTTCTCAATTAATGGAAGGAACAAAGGACTAATCTTTCTCAATTTATGTTTGAAAGGTTTTTGATCATATTTTATTGGCATTACATGTTGAATCATCTTAGTGTCATAAACCTTCAAATCCTCATAGCTCCAGTAAAAAAACATCTGGAAAATCCTTCATTAGGCTGATATACCTTTCCTTAATTTCTAGACTGAGTGTCTTGGACAGTTTGATAATCTTAGGATTTGAAAACATTTTTTTCTAATCTCAAATTTAAACATCTGTAATTTGTTAGCACTCGGGAATTTCTTTGGGCTGTATCAAATAAAACCTCGAGGTAACAGTTTCAACCAACTTTAGATTGTATTCTAACCTATACAACCAGAGAGGGCTCTCTCATATTTCTAATGAATGGTAATAACTCAAATAATTTATCAATAAATGCACATACATCATATTATTCAATAGGATAGGTTTGTTTTTGTTTTTGAAAGGGCTGGTAGGACAAAAAAGGAAAAGGTACCATTGGGCAATGGAGTCAAGGCCTCAATTTCAATGTTTTTATAGTCAACAACTCATTGGTTTCTTTCTGCAAATTCGAGGAAAAATAGGTGTTATGCTCAACAAATAAATGATATGAGATGAGAGATGGAGAGGAGAAGAAATCCCACAACACTACATGAATCAATTAGTGGATGAATCTCCAATGCAACGTTAGAAGAAATGACACAGATTAATTACTAAACAGAGAATCAAATGAAGATGAATTATATAAAAGGAAACATTAACACATAAAAATAATCATTAGTGTGAAAGGAGCATCAAACCCGAATTCCTACCACTTACTCTTAGACAATGCTAGAAGAAAAACATAATCATGAAAATGATATACAAGAAACACATATTGAACATAAAGACTGTGATGAATCTCAAATTTCATAAATAGGCAACTTCTACATTAACTTCAAAGAAATAAACAAGTCTTGATACCCCAAGGGTCCAACCCCTCTCTACTCTCATACCATGAAATTTATAGCACTATAGGTCCTTTACAACTCACCATTTCGAACTCCAACCCATTTCCCAAAATAGAAACTGTTACAAACAACAAATGACACGTTTTAACCGATTTCCTACTTTTCAGGATGCAAAATTATGAAAAATAATCTTCAAAACACCACTTGTAATTATCAAATTGTAACAACTGTGTAAAATATGAGAATGGTTTTTTTATGTATGCTCGTTCTAAAGAAAACCCTCTCTCAGTTTATTGAAAATCATCTCTCATTGGCTGGAATACGTGTCGTAAAAACATGTATCAAACATAAAATCACAAAAACTAAAAAATGGGGCTCAAATATTCCTTTGAATATCCCAATCCGTGACACCTTTTGAAAATATGAGAGATGTTTTTATTATTTGGCTTTTCCTTGACAAAAAACTCTTGGTTATTTTAAAATTTATTCTCCAGTTTGTCACAAAGTGATCTCAAAGTTTACCACTAAACTAGTAATTTAGGCAGTGCAACACCATCTTCTGCGTGATAGCATCCTCTGTGCGATAGCATCCTCTGCGTGACAACATCCTCTACATGAAAACATCCTCTGCATCCTTTCCATGACAACATCCTCTATGTCCTCTACGCGACATCATCCTCTGCATCCTCTACATGACATCATCCTCTATGTCGTCTACGCGACAACATCCTATGCGTGACAACATCCTCCGCACGACAACATCCGCTGCATCCTCTGCGCAACAACATCATCTGTGTCATAGCATCCTCTATGTGACAACATCCTCTGTGCGACAACATCCTATGTGTGATGACATCCTCTATGCGAAAACATCCTCCGTGCAACAACATCCTCCGCACGACATCATCCTCCCTATGGTGCACAACAAATTTTGCAGCACACAGTTGCAAATGGAAATGGAAATAATAAATGATAAATATTTCTTTTGAAACCGACCCTTGGAGATGTTAGATGATGATAGGAATAAAAACAATATTGGTGTTAATAGGCATGAATTTGAAAACTGTTGACATACCTCTAACCTTAGCAATGAAAATCATGGTGCTAACAGTTGGCTCCAATGGGGATGTTATCCTCCCTACGAGGTAGTAAAGAACAATAGACCGGGTGCCTTATCCATTGGGCTACGCCCAAACCATATACTGTGATATCCAACCTATAATCTGTTTCTCCACCAACTTGTTATGCAACTGAACCAAACCCAAACTGAAAATACAAATTGAAAAATGCTGAAAGAAATGCTCTCCATGTTGAGCTTATTTGCACCTGCCTACCCTAATTACTGAAAAAACTGCCAATCAAGTGAAATCAAAATGCCAATGCAACCATGTAAGGACTTTATCCACTATTTGTTTTCTTTGCACATGCTTTCTCCAAAACCTGTTTACTGATGATTCATTCGAAAATATATCTATAAATTCAAATCTCAAAAAATTAAAAACATTGGGACTGTTTACCACCTCCAAAAAAACTTCAAATGGATCCTCAAAAACATACATAAAACAATCATGTTTCACCCCTTCCACTGCATCCTTGTTTTCATGTAATTCAACCTGTTGATTACCACAAAAAGGATGAAAAATATGTTGAGACTGTTGGAAATAACAATCTTCTGAATCAGAAGACAGTGCTTGCTGAAATGAAACCCCTAGTGGAAAGCAATCCCTATCTAACACTGACGTTGATTGACCATCGTATTTATTTCCAAGATGGTAGTTGATCACAGGCTGCAAATCTGAACTAAAATAACCTTCCATGTAATCAACAACAAGGTCATTCAAAGTATGAGAAGGTTGTTGGTCCTCTTCACTAATAACGATTTGCTCATGTAAGACAATGTCAATGTGAATGCAGTTAGACTTCACTCCTTCCTTTTTTACTCATGATTTACTTTCAACAATTCAAAGGAAGAAAAACATAATGGAAGATAATTTTCATTGGCAAGTCCATTGTTTTCTTCATATTCAACATCATGCCTGGAGGATTTCTGATTTGAAACATTGTAAATATTTTTCTTCAACAATTTAAAAGAAGCAAAACACAATGGAAAAGTTATTTCATTTGATTCAAAACTTTCTTCATTTTCTTCACTGTCGTCATATGCACATTTGTCGATTTCTTTGGATTGCTGAAAACAATCATTTTTAGATCCAGAAGGTGCAATTGCTTGTTCGGAAGAGTCAACCTCATATTCATCATTGTACTGATCAAAACTGGGTTCACCAAAAATCTTTGTAATGTTATCAAACATGAAAATTGAGGAAATTACTTTTTCTCCTCCAAGATGATCTGCAAATTCACATTCATGGTTGTCTACAAATGGATACATAAAACAATCAGTTTCTTGCTCATTATAACATGGATCCAAATTTAAATCAGTATCAAATCAATTCGAGAGAGTAGTGTGTTCTTCAAGATGATCATAATTCTTTGAAAACACATCCTCATGACATCCTTCAAGAAAACTTATGACATGATCATCCTCCTTCATATTATGCACAGTCTATGGTTCCTCAGCTTTCAATTTCTCATCCAAAATCTGATTTTGCAGCTCCTTACATGCTTGAATATTGTCTGCAACTTCCTGAGCATTGTTGAACATCTACTGCAAATACATAGACTTCCTCTCCATTAAAAGAAAAGATAAGTCTGATTGAAAGGATGTTACATAATGGAGAATGGAAGCAACTTCAGGAGGTTGGACTTCTTTATGCAATTTATAATAAAGACTAGAAAACCTCCTACTGAAATTTGAGATGGTTTCATCTTTCATTCTTCTCATGGCATAAAACTTTGAAAGGAGTATATCACATGACTTTCTCTCGCTCCAAAATCTACGAAAAGTGTCCCTTAAATCATCCCATGAGATAATCTATGAAGGCTGGAAATATATGAACCATGCTTTGGAATCTCCTTGTAAGGACTGAGAAAAGGCCCTCATAGACACATCATCATGTTCAATCTCAAAAAGGTCTATAAAATGCTCAAGACCTGAATATGTTTTTCAGCTTAATGTCCATCAAGCTCTCCATCGAACCTAGGAAGGTACTTATAATGTTTCAGAGGAAAGTCATGAAGGGTGGAAGGAAATTTAAGAGGACCGTATCTTTCTTGAATATTGGAGGGTGCATGATTAAGAAAAGAAGGTACAAGCTCAGATTTGGTTTCATTAAGCTCACAAGAATGATCATGAACATCATGTGGCTCAGAGGAAGGATCTTGGTGAATATCAGTTATACAAGGAGGTATACCTACAGTTTGCAATGAAGGATATATAAGGGTAGATATTTGGGCCTCATTTGAATGCAGTAAGTGAAGCAATATTCTTTTGAAAAACTCAGGAAAGGAAAATAAGATATTGATAAAACAAAAAAGTATTTCTTGAACTAAATTTAAGCTTGAGTACCTGATTTTTCCATATTGCTCTTCCATATCTCTGTCAACAAGTCTCATTCTCTAGTGGAGTCTTTGAATCACATTTGAATCTTGATTAGAGTCACCAGGTGAATGGTACAACCACCTTGTGTTTGACCTCTTTTCACCATCATAAGTCAAATATGATCTTTGTCATTTTATCCCAGGGAAAATTTCACCTTCAATCCCCGACAACGGTGCTAAAAATGTTAACACTCAGGAATTTATTTGGGTTGTATGCTAGAAAAAACTGAGGTAACAAATTAAACCAACTTTAGATTATATTCTGACCTATACAACTAGAGAGGGCTCTCTCATCTGTCTACTCATTGGAAATAACTCAAAGGATTCATCAATAAATGCACAGGGGTCAGATTTTGAAATAGGACAAGTTTGTTATTGTTTTTAAAGGGGATGGTAGGAACAACAAGAAAAATGTACCATTGGGAAATGGAGTCAAGGCCTGAATTTCAATGTTTTTACAGCCAACAACTGGTTGGTTTATTTCTGCATATTCTAGGAAAAATAGGCGCTATGCTCAACAAATAAATGATATGAGATGAGATATAGAAAGGAGAATAAATCCCACTACACTACATGCATCAATAAGTGGATGAATCTCTAGTACAACTTTAGAATAAAGGACACAAAGATTAATTACTAAACAGAGCAGCAAATGAAGATGAATTCTGTAAAAGTAACCATTAACACATAACAAGCATCATCAGTGTCAAAGGAGCATTAGACATAGACGAATTCCTACCACTTACTCTCAGAAAATGCTAGAAGTAAAACATAATCATGGAAATGATATACAAGAAACACATATTGAACATAAAGACCATGATGAATCTCAATTTCAGAAAGAGGCAACTTCTACATTAACTTCAAAGAAATAAACAAGTCTTGATCCCCCAAGGGTCCAACCCCTCTCTAATATCATACCACAAAATATATAGAACTATAGTTCCTTTACATATCACCATTTCTAAATCCAATCCCTTTCCCAAAATAGAAACATTACAAACAGTAAATGACAAGTTTTAACTGATTTCCTATTTTTTAGGAGGTGAAATTATGAAAAATAGGCTTCAAAACACCACTTGTAATTCTCAAACTGTAACACTTGTGTATACTTTGATAATCTCGTTATAAAGAAAAACCTCTCTCGGTTTCTTGAAAATCATCTCCATCTGGCTGGAATACGTGTTGCAAAAACATGTCTCAAACAGGAAATCATGAAAACGGAAAAATAGGGCTCAAAGATTCCTTTGAATCTCCCAATCCATGACACCTTTTGCAAATATGAGATTTTTTTATTATTATTTGGCTTGTACTCGACAAAAAACTCTCGAGGATTTTCAAAATTCTTCTCTAGTTGGTCATAAAGTCATCTCAAAGTTGACACTAAATCAGTCATTTATGCAGCGCGACAACATGCTTTGCACGACAACATCCTCTACACGACAACATCCTTTGCGTGACAACATCCCTTGAACGAAAACATCCTCTACATGAAAACATCCTCTACGTGACAACATCCTCTATGTGACAACATCCTCTACACAACAACATGCTCTGCGTGACAACATCCTTTGCGAGACAAAATCCTTTGCACGACAACATCCTCTGCATCCTCTACGTGACATAATCCTCTCTGTCCTCTGCACGACAACATCCTTTGCGAGACAAAATCCTCTGTGTGACAACATTGTCTACATGAAAACATCCTCTGCACGAGACAATCCTTTGCACGAAAACATCCTTCGTGCGGTGCGCAACAAATTTTGCAACACACAGTGAATTTTGCAGCACGTTGTTGCAAATGGAAATCTAAATAATAAATGATAAAGCTTCCATTTGAAACCGACCCTTCGAGATGTTAGATGATGCCAGGAATAAAAAAAATATTGGTGTTAACAAGCATGACTTTTCAAACTACTGACAGACCGCTAAACTTAGCTATGAAAATCATGGTGCTAACATAATCTTTTCTTTTAGAGTACCCAAGGAAAATACCTTCATCACATCTCGATTCAAACTTTCAAAGGTTGTCATCATCTCTTCTTATGTAGAATTTTCTTCCAAAAACCTTAAGGTGTTTGACATCTTTTGGCCTGCCTTTCCAAAATTCATATGGAGTTTTGTCATTGTTAGCTTGGAGTTGTTCTCTATTCAGAATACAAACAGTTGTGTAGACTACATCCCTCCAAAATATATCTGACAATTTATCTTGATTTAGCATAGTTCTAGCCATTTCTTGTACAATCTTGCTTTTCCTTTCAGCCACTCTATTTTGTTGAGGAGTTCTTGCAGCTGAGAAGTGTCTTCTTATTCCATGATCTTCATAGAATTCATTAAAATCATCTGAGGTGAATTCTCCTCCATTATCTGACGTTCGACATTTTATCTTCAAATTTGTTTCATTTTCAACTAATGCTTTAAAATTCCCAAAGGCTTATGATTTATTCTTGAGAAAGGTTACCCAAGTCATTCTTGTGTAATCATCACTGATTGGGATGAAGTGACCATTACCTTGCATAATTTGTGATTTGGTTGGCCCACGAGCATAAGTTTGGATGATTTCCAATGGTCTTGATGTTGAATATTCATTGGTTTTAAATCTCACTCTTGTTTGTTTCCCATGTTGACAATGTTTAAAAATTGGGTTTGAGGGCCTAATGATTTTTGGCATGCATCTTACTTCCTGGTTTTTATTGAACTTGACTAAGTTGTCAAATCTTAAATTTCCTATTCTCTTATGCCATAACCAACTTTCATATGTTTGTCCCACACAATATACTTATCTTCCAATTTTATTTAGAATGTATACATTGTTTGGAGTTCTAATTGTTGTTGCTACCAATATTTTAGTGTCCTCTTTTCTTATTCTCCATTCTTGGGAGTTAAATAGGAGCGTGTGTCCCTTGTCACACAACTAGCTGACACTTAGAAGGTCATGCTTTAAACCTTCAACCAGAAGAATGTTACCTCTTTTTTCTTTCTAACTTCCAAGGATGACTTTATCTTTCCCAATTCTCTTGGAAGATTTATTATCTCCAAATGAAGAAATTCCTCCCTTCTCTCTCTTTATATCAAATAATTTGTTTTTTATCACCAGTCACATGCCTTAAGCATCCACTCTCTATGTACCAATAGTTTTCTTTGTCTTGAGCATGCATTCCTAAATTACATTCTTCCTAAGAACTCTTCTCTTGCTTCTTCTTGCAGACTTTGGTGGAAGTTCTAACAACAATATGTTTTTTAATAGGGGCATGTGTTCAATTTTTTCAATCCTAAGCTTTATGGCCAAAATTATGGAATTTATAACATTCAATATCATAGTTAAACAATGGAGAAAATGAATTCATGTTTCCATTGCCAACATGATTTTTGACTTTGTTGTTCACATATAATTATTTATTGGAGCATTGTACATGCCTCCATTTCTTCTTTGGTAGATTCTTGGATATGCTTTGCATTCTATTTCCTTATGTCCAAAATATTTTCATGAAAAAAAATTACCAAGAAAGAGATATTCATACATGTTCATAGTAGGTCTTGTTTGTGTCATAACCTTTCTGAATTCATTCTTCCTGTGAAGGACAATTGGATTCTACTAATCAGGGATTGCTTCATTGGTGTTCTCATTACACTCAATGGGATTTTTGAGGTACATAACACAACTCTTGTATTCTTCCTTGGTTCTCTGTAATGTGGGGTTGGGATTGTAACGAAGTCTAGTTTTGTCGAATGGTGATATTTTATTATTGAGCTTATTTTCTAACATCATGGAACTTTTTTCAATTTTTTTTCTGTTTTTCAACTCAGCTATAATTACATCGATTTCCTTCATTAGGGAAAACATTCTTTTTCAATTTTATCACAATCTTCTTCTTTGTTCTGCAGTTGACTCATTATTTTCTCTTCAACTTTATTCTGTTCATCTAGTTGAGAAACCAGATCAGAATTATGTGACAATTCTAATTATCTATTATTTCTTCTGTGCCTTTTTATTTCATCTAGGAAACATAGTAATTCTCCTTCAAGATCAACATCTACATCTTCATTTTCTCCAATTTCTGGGATGTTTTCATTGTATTCATACTCATTGGAATATATTTCTTGGGCCATGAAGAAAACATCTTCTTCAATATCTTCATCACTTTCAGAAGATGAGTAGTCATTCTCTTTGGAATATGCATTCTTCTATTTTTTATGGAAGTATTTGTTCCTTTGAATTTTACCCTTTCTTTTTTCATTGGGGTTAAAATCAAATTTATTTTTGTTGTCCTAGTTTTTATTATGAGGGAATTTGGAAGCAAAGTGTCCTACTTCACCAAAATTAAAACATTTGAAAGAAAGATTACCTTTATATTTTTAAGTTCCTCTTTGGAGCCTTTTTACTGTTAGCACTAGGAATCACCCTCAAATTCCATAGAAGGTAAGCCCAGTACCCATCAAGTTATGTGTAAATGTAAATGAGTTTTAAAGAGGTCAAATGGGCAAGACTCAAGAAATAATGTTCTAACTCAGAAATATGGGCTAGCATGCACAGGCAATTGAGGTCTTGGCTAACTTCAGTCAGTAAGTGGGAGTAAAGGTGAATAGAGGGAAGAATTTGATGAGAAAAATGTATAGGTTTACTATAGACATCAAGTCTGTAAGCAACCTAAGGAAGAAAAACTCAAAACACAAGATCTTCTTGAATTCAAAGTTTAAGGAAACTAAAGAAACATCATAATAATATTATAATCAAGCATCCATCATAATATAACTATAATAATTCATGTGAATATTTCAAGCATGAATACTTCAGAATCAGAGGAAAATAAGTTGGAGTAAGAAAGATGACTTCTATTAATCAAGATGTCTCAAATCAGGTACATAACCAGTTCACAGAAACTTCATCAAAATATTACAGCATAAGGGAGCCTAGCTCAACCATTCAAACCTACTAAATCATTTAGACTATCTATTTATAACAAAAGGGGAGGCAACAGCTGGAGGTGTGAGCTGGCCTTCTTCCCATGAAAATATGCAAGTAGTTATTCCATCTAACAGCTTAAACTAACAATTGTTCTATAAAAAGGGAAAATGTTAGCCACTGATCCAACCAACTTTGAACTAACTTGATCTTCTTGATGCACATATCCTTGCATGCCGAGTGTCTTTCATATGGTTGTAACTATCATCATGCTTCCTACTACTATGTTTGTCTTTCTCCACATCAGCAGCCATCCACAAGAATGATATTTCGAGCTCCTTGATTCCTAGTACCTATTGGTAGCTTCATTCGGTAGCACTTTGGGTAGCGATCCTTTGTAGTGTCTTCACAAAATTCCTATAATTTTGTAGCGTGACCTCCAAACTAGGCATCTCGAATGGGTAGCGCCACACCTGTGTGCCTCTGTCAAAATTCAAACTCTGTCCAAATTTTCAGTAGTGCCACATATGTGTGCTTTTGTGATGAATTTGACCTCTGTCTAAAATTTCAGTAGCACCTTCCTGTGTGTCTGTGTACAATTTGGTAGGGCCTCGACTGAATTTGCAGCACCACATTGTAATTCCTATATATTTGGTAGCACTCGCGGGTCGTTAGCAGCACCATCACTACATCAGTCTTAGGTGATTAGGCAACGTTAGAGGTAACAGACTGATAGGACATGAAAATTAGACAATTCTGTAGCGCCATAGCACTATGAAATGTCTTTGCTACTACTATTGAAGAGATTAATTCTTTGCAGAACACCAAAAACTTTGAGTAGTATGCATTAGAATCCTATATAGGTGGAAAAAGTAGTATTCCCTTAATTACTTATCCTTGCAAAAAGGGGCCATTCCCAAAAATGGAGCTTACTTTTCACCAATCACTTCATCAACCCGACACTCCTTCTTGTAGAAGGAGGAATTCCCTTTGGCACAACAACATACTTCCCTTTAGCAGTAACAGTCTTCTTCACTAGATCTTTGCTTTCCTTGGCTACTGGCTTCTCCTTTTCAATAGCATCTTCAACCAACACATTCAAGTTTCTTTGAGCCATTTCATATTTGAATTGTTGCAACTCTACTTGTTAGCACGAGGGAAGACCCAGAGTTCAATGCTACAACAACACACCAAGAAAGCCCTAACTACCAGCCCTTTCGGCAACACCTGTGAAGCAGATAAAGTCTCACCCGAGGTAGAGGCAGGGGTGGTTGCAGGACTCAGGTGTCTGCAACCTTAGTTGGGACACAGATCTATGATTATAATACTTGATAGAGAACTTAGCATTGTTAGTTCATCATTATTTAACCAATATCTAATCTGTAGATAAAACAGAGCATCGTAGCATTCACCCTGATCTAATGTATTTAAGCACTTAGCATAAATAAATGGATCAAATCTAACAGATTCAAGCATTAAGAACATTCACCTGTATCAGATCTAGCATTCAGATTCATCATAAGCACAAAGTGTAAACAGATCTATCTATCTATCTATATCAAGCACTTAGCAAATAACACATAAATACACCAACACATCACACAAAACAGAGAAAGACAACGTATACATGGTTCACCCCCACCATGGGGCTACATCCACCATCTCTTCTACTTTATTATCTTCTTCAATTAGATACATGCGCAGAGCCACAAAAACCTACTCTGCATAAGATAGAAGATTTGTGCAGCTCACTAGATCCTTTTTCCTTGCATTACAACACAAATCCCTTCATAGTCTGTTACAACCACTTGCACTTAGCTCTACAAGTCTCTCACACTATGCAAAAAGAATTTACAAACCACACTTGCACTTAGCATAACATCACGTAGATGCCTCTTCTTCCCTTACCTCACATAGACATCTATTTATATATTACAAAATAGGACTAAGCATGGGTAATCCCATGGGACGACATTCCCATACCCGTTACATATTCTCAAATCCCAAAAAGGACCCAAAAAGGGGCCGAGATCCCGCAATCTATGCTTCGTCTTGCACTCTTCCTTTGACAGACTATCAAATTCCCAAAATGGTCAAACATTACCAAGAACCCTCAAGACTTGGTCAAGGGCCAACAGGCCCCCAACACTCACCTGTGACTCCTCCCAAGTCACTCTGGTATGACTAGTTCTGCTTCGAACGTCTCAAGATTGGCTCGAGCTACTTCGACTTGTTCCTATACTATGACCTCTTGTTCAATGAACTCTTGGATGACTGCATCATTGATAGGTCCGTCTAGATGTTGTTCAGCTGTAGTGACAACCTGCTCTAGCTCTTCTCCCTATCCTTTTACCTATGTAAACAATTGGTATGCCTTTTCTTATATAGGTTGGATTTTCTAAGTTACCTTCATAACTATGCTCTGGATAGTGTGGATCTTCTATTGGGAATTCCATTTCTCTTGGGATCGATTCATTATTTCCAAAGCTGACAGGGGATTCAAATGCGCCTGTATCTTTTTGGCTTGATACTTTGCCTCTTGGAGCTATGAATCTAGTACCTTCAGTTCTGGGTTCTCCGTGAGTTTTTCATAGGTATGGGCACTGCGATCAATGAGTTGCTTACATTCCAGGGTAAGAGCCTTTAGCCTTTCAATTGTGCTTTAGGTGGTTGCTTCTCTTTGGTCTCTTACATCTTGTGGGGTCTCAGGTATAGTGCGTAGCTCCAAATATGCTATGCATTGTTGTAGTTGATGGATGGCTTCTGTGAGCTAGTTCACCTACTTTGTAACTCGGTCTTCTACCTTGATTTCTAAGACTATCACAAAGTGAAGTTCTCTGATGAATGCTTCTTTTACTTCGAGTTTCTCCACGAGCAATTGTTCCTTTTCGTGTTGTAGCTGTGCTTTTTCTTCATTAAACTTCGCTTGGAGAGCAAGCTTTTCTTGTTCTGTAGCACTACATTTCTCTACGAGTACTCCTTGTACTTGTGTCAAAGCCTGGGTGGCTTCTTATATTTCCTCTTGTGCTCGTTAATCTCCCCAATGGCTATATTGCTTCACCATGGAGAAGTGCCATGTGACGATGTTCTATTATCTCGGTGAAGCTCCACTTTTGCAAATTTTCCTTCTGCGAGGTTCCTTCTATATCTTCCTACAACTTTTCGATCTTAGCTCTCTTCTTACTTAGTTTTCTAGACTTCTTTCCAGTGAGCTTCATCTTGGTATTCCTTTTCCCATTCTGATTCTTATCTTCTTTTGGCATAGTTACTTCGCGTTGTTGATATTCTTTCCTAGGATTCAAGGATGATCCTTCTTCTTTATCTGGAATAGGTACTTCAATCTTTTGTTGGTTTTCTATTGTTCTTGTAACTTTGACATCCGGGTCTATAGTGTTAAATAGCTTCAATCTGTTCTTATGTTCTTCAATCAAGTGTGCGATCCTTCTAGTCATGAATTCTTTTAACTCTTACTTCTGTTGTTCTAAAAATTTTTCTTCTTATTTCCTTCTGGCCTGATCTCTTTCAATCCAAGGTTTTCCTAGTAGCATGGTAAATGGGGCACTATTCTCAATAAATTTAATAATCTCAAAATATTCCTTTGTCAAGGTTCCGTTAGCAATCATAGGTATACGAGTGAGCTTTTCACATAGGTTTGTCAGATTTCCTTTAAATAGTCTTATTCATCCTAATGAAGGAATCATAGAAGGCCTCCCTATAGCTTCCCAAGTTCTCTTTGTCATGATATTCACCTCTGTTTCCTCATTTAGAACACAGTCAATGTCGAAGTCTCCTATTCTTGCTTCAAGGAATTCTTTTTCTTTGAAGATCTCTGATAATATGACATGTCGGTGGTTATTCAGGGTTTCTCTCATCTGTAACAATACTTTCTCTGATTCTTTCTAGGATTCTGCCATAATCTTAGTTTTTGGATCTGACTTAGGGTTTTCTTGTTTCAGATTCATTCTTTGAACTTTAGCAATCATTCTAGGGAAATCCAATACTTCACAGTCCATAGCTTTACAACAAAGACAACTAGGTCTTCTCACAGGGCATTCCTTAGCAAGATGTCCTGATTTTCTGCAACTGTAACAGAGGGTTAATCCTCTCTTTCTTTTAACTGATCCCCAACCCTTTTTGTACTATGTGCTAGGATCGTGGTAGCTAACCTGAAAAAAATTATTTCTAGGATCCTGCATCCATTTGTTAGTCCAAATATTATTTCTATGCATAGGTATAACATATCTTTCACTATTCTTATTAGATCTACTCATATCAAATCCTTTTTCATCTATTAATGCCCTAGTTTTCAAGTTAGGACAAAATCTATCAAACATACATAGATCCATACTGTTGAAACCAAAATTTCCACTTATATTACTTCTACAGAGAACAAACCTTTCAGATCTAGAAATTTTCAATATTCCTACCTTTATCAAAGCACAGAGCTTTTAGATCTTACCTCTTTTAATAAAAAATTCTCATTTTTACCTTTCTCATAGAACAAAGATTTCAAATCTTACCTTGTTTCTTTAGATCAAACCTCTTTTCCTTAACACAAAGCTTTTCAAACTAAGTAGAGTAATGTGCACTAGAGAAACAGATTTACACATAGAGATTTCACAATTTCAGGTCAGATCTTTGCACAAAGATTCTTCTTCCTCCGTTCCTAGAAATCACAGCTTCAGGTCCCAGCAATGGGACCGTTTCTTGGCATAGGGGTAGACCCAGGGTTCAACACTACAACAACGCACCAACAAAACCCTAACTACTGGCCCTTTCGGCAACACCTGCGAAGCAAATGAAGTCTCACCCAAGGTAGGGGTAGGGGTGATTGCAGGACTCAGGTGTCTGCAACCTTAGCTAGGACACATATCTATGATTATAATACTTGATAGAGAACTTAGCACCGTTAGTTCATCATTATTTAACCAATATCTACTCCATAGAGAAAACAGAGCATCGCAACATTCACCCTGATCTAATGTATTTAAGCACTTAGCATAAATAAATGGATCAGATCTAGTAGATTCAAGTACTAAGAACATTCACCTATATCAGATCTCGCATCCATATTCATCATAAGCACAAAGCGTAAACAAATCTATCTATCTATCTATATCAATCACTTAAGAAAATAACACATAAATACACCAACACATCACAGAAAGAAAAAAAACACAACATATACGTGGTTCAACCCCACCCTGGGGCTACGTCCACCAAATCTTATTCTTTATTAGCTTCTTCAATTAGATACATGCATAGAGCCATGAAACCCTACTCCTCATAAGACAGAATATCTACACAACTCGCTAGATCCTTCTTCCTTGCGTTACAGCACAAATCCCTTCACATTCTGTTACAACCACTTTCACTTAGCTCTGCAAGTCTCTCACACTATGCATAAAGCATTTACAAACCACACATGTACTTATCACAACATCACGTAGATGCCTCTTCTTATTCCCTTACCTCGCCTAGACATCTATTTATATATTACAAAATAGGCCTAATCATGGGTAAACCCATGGGTCGACATTCCCATACCCGTTACATATTTCCAAATCCCAAAAAGGACCCAAAAAGGGGCCAAGATCCTGTGATCTCTACTTCTTCTTGCGCTCCACATTTGACAGGCTGTCGAAGTCCCAAAATCGTCAAACATGACCAAGAACCCTCAAAACTTGGTCAAGGGCAAACATTGCTTTGAGCTTTCTGTTCTAAGACTGAAAGTCTTTGTTTTGCCTATATAGGTTCTTTAGTTTCCAATGAAGAGGCAGGTCTCTTCTTGTTGTGAATCTTGCTAAGTCAAGAATGTGGTTGTAGCCATCCATGAGAGTTGATGACCTTGTGAAAGGATTTCATCTCTTAGTGCTAACTGTTGAAGGGGATGAAGAGAAGTTTAGTTTCCTTCCTTTTTTGGTTGTAGCTTTAGTAGAGGAAGGGACTTCTTCTAGTTCTAGTGCGGGAGGGGGTGAAAGGTCTCTCTCTGGAAAATGGTAAGCCTACTCCTCAGTTCTTGCAACCTCCTTAATGGATTCTTGATCTTGAACATGAGATTTACTCTTTCTTTTCTTGCTAGCACCTGTTGGAGCATCACTGGTGGATGGCAAACAGATTTCTATCTGTGACTGAGGAGTAGCTGCTATGTCTAATTTCATGTGAGCAATAGTAATGAAGTGTTCCCATGAGACATTCCTCTTTCTCAGCTCTTCAGAAACCAACATTCTAATCAATCCAGAATGAAAAATGCTAGTATCCATAGCCTTTGATTTGGATTGAACCTTGTCTGGCATCTTTCCTATGCTCCTTAGCAAATAGAAGGGAATGTTCATTTCAAATTTTCCATTAAAATGCAACAGAAGCCTTATATGGTAATGGAATAGTGTATTGAACCTCCCTTCACATGTGAAGTACCTTTGAATGATCCTCAATATTTTATCAAATTCTCCAACCAGATGATTTCTTGGTACCCCTTTGGACAGATTGTCAGTTTGATATTCAAGTTTAAAGAAGTCTTTGGAAAAGGTTGTATAGAAGGACATGGAATTAAACCAATTATACCCAGTGATAGGGATCCCTGTAGCTGTTGTAATAGAGGTCTCAGAGACCTCAAACTCTAGGTCCCCTACCTTAGTCTTTAGGCCATCAAAATGTAAGGAAAATTTCCTTTCCACGTTAGGATGACCTCTTTGCATATTTTGGTAGAATGTGATGAAGCCCACCCTTTGGAAAAATTCTCTATCCATGGGCTCTGCCTCCAATAAATGCATGTCTGTAGGCTCAGTTCTAACCACATTACCTCCCTTGTGCGACCTCTTCTTCTGAGGAGTCCTCATAGTTTAGGATGAAAGCTTAAGAGCTATGGAGTGGGATGTACCAAAGTAATACAAAGAAAAGAACGATAAATTTGAATCCTTATGGATCGGTCCCTTCAAAATTTCTAATGTTTTCTCAAATAACACTTATAAGTTGAAAATTTTTGAGGATGAATAAGTTTTTGGTGGCCCTGTTAATGGGTATTTTCTCAAAAAGTACTTTGCTTGAGCCATGTGCCAAGAATTCTAGCACTATGAATCACCCTCATATTGCATAGAAGGTAATCCCAGTACCCATCAGGTTATGTGTAAATGTAAATGAGTTTTAAAGAGGTCAAATGGACAAGACTCAAGATAATAATGTTCTAACTCAAAAATCTAGGCTAGCATGCACAGGAAATTGAGGTCTTGGATAAATTTAGTCAGTAAGTGGGAGTAAAGGTGAATAGAGGGAAGACTTTGATGAGAAAAATGTAGAGGTTTACTACAGACATCAGGTCTGTAAGAAAGCTAAGGAATAAAAACTCAAAACACAAGATCTTCTTGAATTCAAAGTTTAAGGACACTAAAGAAACATCATAATAATATTATAATCAAACATCCATCATAATATCCCTAGAATAATTCATGTGAATCTTTCAAGCATTAATACTTCATAATCAGAGGCAAATAAGCTGGAGTAATAAAGTTGACTTCTATTAATCAATATGTCTCAAATCAAGTACATAACCAGTTCAGAGAAACTTCATCAAAATATTATAGCATAAGGGAGCCTACCTCAACCATTCGAACCTACTAAATAATTTAGACTATATATTTATAACAAAAGGGGAGGCAACAACTGCAGGTGCGATATGGCCTTCTTCCCATGAAAATATCCAAGTAGTTATTTCATCTAACAACTTAAACTAACAACTGTGCTATAAATAGAGAAAATGTTGTCCACTGATCCAACCAACTTTAAACTGACTTGATCTTCTTTATACGCATCTCCCTACATGCCAAGTGTCTTTCATATGCTTGTAACGGTCATCATGCTATCAACGACTATCTTTTTCTTTCTCCACATCAACAACCATCGACAAGAATGATATTTGGAGCTCCTTGATTCCTGGTGTTAACTCCCAAAATGAAACGGTCCTTTCGGCCGAGTTTTGGGTGGATATCATAGCTTTCAGTAGTGTCTTCAAGTCATTTTTGAGTTTTTACAGTTTAGAAAAATTTTGGTTTTGGTGTGTCTTAGGAAATATTCGATCCATAAAGTCTTCTATTTCGAAAAT
>ML789665.1:318035-345732 GCA_009831015.1 Picea engelmannii
GCCCCCGAACAGCCCTAATCCTACTTCTGCAAGACTTGATAACTGGATCGCAGTACTTTCATCTATTTATCTATTTCTGGGTAACTTTCAGTAGATATTCTAGTAGCTGCAATCAGATGGAGTCTAGGGTGGTGTTAATCACACTGATCTTGCTGGTTATTCTTCCAGCACAATGCAATGGCAGAGCTGGGCCTTACAACTACATGGAATATATAAAGCAGTTTGCCAAAAATGTTAAAAAAAGCCATTGATATTGGTGATCATGGGCAAGTGATTCCAAGTAATCAAGATGCTGGTGGCCGTGGCAATGGAAGTCTAGTTGCATCAGAGAGTGATGGGCCTCCCTTCACTTTGCTTCCCAAGGGGTCTACTGTTCCGCCATCTCCCCCCTCCAAAGGCCACGATTGATCCTGTAGGGTTCTTGAACATTGCACGATTAGACTTATTTCTTGTCAAAAAAATCCAAATGTTTCATGATTAAACAAATCTAAAACGCGCATAGGATAAAGGCATAACTTGCATTCTGACGTTAACTAAAATGACATAAGGTTATTACAGTTATATCGAGAGACTCGTCTTACCCAAGAATCGTTGTTATTGCAACAATCTGGTAGCCCTCTAAAATTCTGAACATTAATGGCCTAAACAGTCTTTTATTTGCAATAAAAGGTAAACCTATGTTGTTTTCAGAACTCCAACTGAGTTATGAAAATTTGCAATAAACTGCAAAACAATGTGTTAACACTAAATAAATCTTGGCTGAAGAAACAACTCACAAAGGTAACCACAGAACCACTTAAAAACTGAAAATTAGCTTTTTCAGTTCAGAGAGGGATCTCTTGTCACTTGGTCTCTTGAAAGATGAATCTTCTCTAAAGGATTAATGGCTAGGTTTTGATTAGGTGAAAATATCTGTAAAGAAGAAAGGGATCTCTTTGGGCAATGGAGTCAATCTTTGAAAGCAAATGAATAAAGTTTGGTAGGTAAAGGAGCTCTCAAGGAAGCAAAGGCTAGATAGATGATGAACTTTTGGGTTTTTAATTTGTTGTGGTAGGATGGAAGAAAGAGGAAATATATAACAGAAATGAGAGCACCATGAAAGATGAATTCTTATGAGTTAAGAAAGAAAAACAAAATTTAAATTGTTTGAATCTAAAGCACCATTTAGATAAATTTCAAACCCTTTGATATACAATTTAAACATATGACAAGTTGCAGATGAAAGGTAAAGTAAACTAGAAGAACATACATGAAAATAAACACATACTTCATGTCATCACCACAAGAATCTTTGGTATGAAAAAATTGTGGACATCTACACTAGTATTTAATTCAAATTCAGAAATTTGTACAATATTCAAATCAGATTTGCCCTGTGTGCTTCTGCTAACCTTGAGCACCTTCAAAATGCTCCAATATATAGATAAACTACCTTACTAAGCTGCAGAAGTCAAACTCCCGTGCTATCCTATGATTTTGAATATGATTACATAAAAAAGAAGACAATTTCTATACTACCTGCTATAGATAGCAAATTAGTTTTGACCATATTTATGCTTAACAAAACATTTTGATAAAAGAGATCTCCAACACATCTTCGATTTTAAGACTCATATGAGTCATCTTGGACACCTCGAGAAGGACCTTGGAGAGATTTGACTGATAAATTGAGAAGCAGAGAATACAAAGAAAGAGCAAAGCATAAAATAGTATTCAGTATATTAAGTATGTGAGAAAAGAGTACAATGAGAAAAGGGAAAAGAGTTGAGCTAAATAGGCTCAAGCAAATCAAGAAACGAAAGTACAGCTGTCCAGAATAGCTGACAGTGTAATCAAACTGTTGAGGTTACATTATATTTAACACTCTCTCTTAAACTCAACAGTTACAATCATCAACACTTACAATCATCAGCACTGATAATGCCCAAGTCTTGTCTCTGAAAATCAAAAATGGTTTTTCCCAGTGGATTTGTGAAGATATCTGTGAGTTGATCTCGAGAGCCGCATAATTGAAGTGTTATGCCACCATTATTGACTAGCTCGTGGATGAAGTGAAAGTGAGCGTCAATATGCTTTCTTTTCTTGTGAAACACATGATTTTTGGATAGAGCAATTGCTGAGGTGTTGTCACAGAAGATAGGGGTTGGCTCATTTTCTATATGTGACATATCATTCAATATTCTTCTCAGCCACACAGCTTGACAAGAAGCTGAGGTAGCAACAACATACTCTCGCTCTGTAGAAGATATTGATACAATGGATTGTTTCTTTGATGCCCATGAAATTAGGTTCATGCCTAGGTGAAAAGCATGTCCTGAGGTGTTTTTCCTGTCATCTAGGCTTTCTTCAAAATCATTGTCTTGTAACCAGAGAGATGATTATCATCAAACTGAGTGTACCATAAGCCAAAATTCAGAGTGCCTGCAACATATCTCAGAATCTGTTTCACTATTTTCCAGTGAGAATCTTTGGGGGATTCCATAAACCTGGAAACAAGGCTGGCTGCATACATAATATCAGGCCTAGTTGTTGTAAGATACAACAAACTTCCTACTAAACTTTTGTAGAGGGTAGGGTCCACTATAGGGCCTTCATCTTTCTTGCTCAATTTTGTGCCTACGGGTATAGGAGTTTCTGCTGGATTGCAGTCTTCCATGCAGAATCTTTTGATGTTGTTTGCTGCATACTTTTGTTGACAGACAAAAATACCTTTGGTTGATTGATCAACCTCAATTCCCAAAAAATATTTCATTATGCCAATATATGTCATCTCAAACTCAGATTGCATGGCATGTTTAAAACTGGTTAACTCAAGATTTCCAGTATATATCATGTCATCAACATATAAACATACAATCAGAATTTTATCGTGTTGATCTGTTTTGGTGTAAAGAGTTGGCTCATTTTGGCTTCTGCTGAAACCACTTTTGATCAGGTAAGTGTCAATTATGTTGTACCAAGCTCCTGGAGCTTGCTTTAAGCCATACAAGGATTTCTTCAACTGATATACTTTGGCTGGTTGCTCTTGGACTTCAAATCCAGGTGGTTGATCGACATAAACTTCTTTTTCTAAGAAACCATTCAGGAAAGCTCACTTGACATCCATCTGGTATACTTGCCATTTGTGTTGAGATGATATGGCTAAGAGAGTCCTTACAGTGTCTAATCTTGCTACTGGAGCAAAAGTTTCACCATAATCAGTACTTGGTTGTTGTGAGAATCCTTTGGCAATAAGTCTTGCCTTGTGTTTTTCAATCTGCCCTTTTTCATTGAGTTTAGTTTTGTAAATCCACTTGATACCAATACTCTTCTTGTGTCTAGGAAAATCAACAAGATCCCATGTCTTGTTCTTCTCAATGGAGTCAATCTCTTGGTTCATGGTTTGAACCCAATGTGGTTCCTTAGCTTCTTCTTTAAAAGATGTAGGTTGACATGACATTAATGCAAAAAGATTGTGTTGTTCAATGTCATCCAACTGCTGATGGATTTCTCTCAAACGCCGAGTTCTATGATTTTGAAGTTTAGAGGATGAGCCTCTGCTTGAAGTTGAGTTATCTTGAGAATTTTCAGGTTGTCCTTGTACCTACAATCTTGGAAGAGCAGGTTGTGGTATTGGCTGTCCTGAATTTTCTGCGTTTTCAGCACTGGGCAACAATGGATTTTGACTATCCATTTGTTGATTTTCAGATTCGTTCCAGAGTTGATTTTCTGGAAATTTTACATCTCTGCTGAGAATTAGTTTCTTTGAGATTGGATTGTAAAGCCTGTAAGCTTTAGATGTTTCACTGTATCTAATAAAGATGGATTTCTCACTTCTATCATCAAGTTTCTTCCTTAATTCGGAAGGGATGTGAGTGTATTCTATGCATCTGAATGTCCTTAGATGAGCAACATTTAGCTCTGTTCCACTCCATGCTTCTTGAGGGACTTTCATCTTTAGACTGGTGGTTGGAGATCTATTCAAGAGATAAGTTGAGCATGCTACTGCTTCAGCCCAAAAATTATTTGACAAACATTTCTCATTGAGTAGGCTTCTTTCCATGTTCATTATTGTCTGGTTTTTCCTTCCAGCCACTCTATTATGTTGTGGAGTATACCTGGTTGTAGTTTGCATTATGATGCCTTGTGATTTGCAAAACTTTGCAAATTTTTTGGAGTTGTATTCTCCTCCTCCATCTAACCTGAGAGATTTTATATATTTTCCACTCTGTTTTTCAGCTTCTACTTTGAATTCTTTGAATTCTGCAAAAGTTTAAAACTTGTGTCTGAGAAAATAGATCCAGATTTTCCTACTAAATTCATCAATAAACATTAGAAAATAATAGCTACCACCTATTGACTCTATTTGCATTGTTCCACATAGGTCAGTGTGAACAAGTTCAATATGTTATTTGGCTTGAGTGGAGGACTATGGAAAACTAGTTCTCTTATGTTTTCCAAGTATGCAAGACTCACATGGGGGGTTTTTCTCTTTGAAGATAGGGAGACCTTTGACCATGGAGTGCTTCTATAGAAGACTTTGACTCTGAAAGGGTAGATGTCCAAATCTTGTATGCCAAACCATAGTTTCATTGGGGGTGGATGCACTTTGTGCATATGTTTGGATCAGATTTGCAGTTCTGAGGGTCAAGGGAAAAATCCTATTCTGAGTCATGTGGATTTCAGAAATCAATTTTCTGCTGGGGGTTTTATCATATATCCTACATGATTCTCCCTCAAAAAGTACTTTATAGCCATGTTCAATGAGTTGTCCTACACTTAACAGATTATGTTTCAGATCTGGAACATGGTAGACATTGTTTATGTCTTTCTTTACATTTTGTTTAGTAAGAATAGGTAAAATTCATTTTCCTTGAACTTTGACTAAAGAATCATTTCTAGGTGTAATATCAGAGGAAATTGAAGAATCAATGCATGAAAGTAAATCTTTGTTACCTGTCATGTGATTTTTGCTTCCACTGTCCAGCAATCGAAGATCTTTAGGTTGTTCTTCAGTCTTGTGGCATGAGAGAAACATACCTTCTGAGGTTTCTCCTGTATGATTTGAGACATGTGCTCTGCCTGAGAGATGATCTGCTAGCTTCTTCCTGCATTCAGATTCATAGTGTCCAAAATTGTTGTAGTAATAGCATTGTATGCTTGATTTTTCATTTGATCTTCTCCCTCTGCCTCTTTGAGGTTGGAAACTCTGATTCCGATTCTGTTGTCTGTGACCTTGGAAATTTTGATTCGGGTTTTGTTATCTGTGTCCTCCACTTGAGTGCAGGTTACTTGGACTTCTCCCTCTTCCTTGGTGACCTCTGCCTCTACCTCTGCCTCTCCCTCTGTTGAAAGAGAATTGAATTTTGAAGGCATTGGCAATTGATTCATCTATGAGATGCAGTCTGGTCTCGTGTGTCAACAAGGAACCAATTAGTTCAACTGCTGAAAAACGTGACAGATCCTTGGATTCAAGGATTACTGTAACGACCATTTCGAATTTCTTTGTTAAAATTCTAAGGACTTTCTCAACAATGTGTTGATTAGGGATGGCTTCACCAGTCAATCTGATCTGGTTCACGATTCCCATGACTCTCATCATAAACTGATCAACATTTCCAGACTTTGTCATTTTTAAAGTCTCGAATTGCGTCAGCAAGGTCTGCAGTTTGACTGTTTTGACCCTGTCATTTTCTTGGTAGGCTGATTTAAGGATGTCCCAGGCCTGTTTTGAAGTAACAACGCCTGTGATTTTTGAGAAAATTGAGTCATCCACTAAATTTTGAATCCAAAATTTGGCTTTATTCTCTTTGTTCCTCTGTGTTGCCTGAGCAATTCTCTGTTGGTTGGTCATGGAAGCAAGGTCTACTGGATTTGGTTCCAGATATCCAAGATCCACTGGATCCCAGCACTCTTGTGCTTGCAAGAAGGATCTCATTCGAAGAGACCAAAACTCATAATTCTTTCCAAGAAGAATTGGTCCATGAGTTGGTCCTAAATTGCTAGATGTGGCCATCTTTTAAGAAAAAAAATTAACACAACACAAAAAGAATTGATAGAAAAATTTGTGTTTACCTGTTTCCTGTGCAAAAATCGGGTCTTCAAATTTCTTGAAGTGACTTCAGACTGAAATACTCAGTGTAGACTACTTATTTGACTTCGATCTGGATGGATCTGACTATCCGAGTGAAAGATCTACTGATTCAGGGCTCTAAGCTCTGTTATTTTGCAACTGTAGAAACTGCAATGGCAGAATCGATCCAAATGCGAACTCAACCCTGCGTGAATAAGAACTGAGCACGAGCTCCTTCCTCATATGACCACTACCCATGACCACTGGATTAGCTCACAAAGAGCTTGTCGCATTTTGCGACCTAGAGAGTATAGGTGTGTGAGCCACTCCTGACTCTCCAACTCCCGAACTTCGAAAGGGGATTAAGGAGCCCTCAACTCCTCTCGTATCCTTCCTCCACATGACCATGACGTTATGACCATGGTCCACTTTTCAGGATTTCATAGTTAGTGAAGTTGCGATGCAGCTCCAACCTTTCCTCCTTGGAATCTTGAAATACGAAACTTCGATCTATCCTCTATTGCGGATCGACGGTCTAGATCCTCCTATGATATGACAGTTTAGATCCTCCTATGATTTGACGGTTCAGATACTTTAGGGATTTCTCAGATCGGTATTTCACGACCTTTGAACTCTCGTCACGATGCTCTCCAAACCCCGAACTCCAAAATGCTGAAATTTTGGAGCCTCCCAAATCAACGGTTCATGCTCCTCCTGATCTGACGGCTCAGATCAATGCGGAGTTTCATGTATCGCGAGTTCACTAAACTCTCACCTCTAATTTCCTGGTAGCTAAAATCATGATAGCGTTGGATCGACGGTCCAGATCTTTTCTCGATCAATGGTTGCAATTATTTCACGATTTCGTGTATCGCAGGTTCTTGAAACTCTATTGGTTGACTCCTTCGAGTTGCGAGTCAACGAAGTGTTGAATGCTCGCCACACATCCCTTCCAATGGACAATTTAGATGATGTCGGGTTTTCACGTTTCATGAATTTGAACAACTTGCACCTCTATTCTCCCAATCCCCAAAATGTCGATGGCACAAAATCGACTGTCTAGTCCTCTCTTTGATCGACAGATGTGATCGAGTTGGGGTTCCACACTTCGTGACCCCGAAGGATGGTGCACCTCTATCCTCTCGATTCCCGATTTCCCAATTGCGTCAGATCGATGACTCACGATATTTCTCGATCCAGCGTCTCAGATCGATACGTGATTTTGCGATTCGTGAATTCTCACCACAGTGTTCTCTGACCTTTATTCCCTGCGAGTCAATGAAATGCCGAGATCTCGCCACATGTCCTCCTTGATGGATGGTCCAAACAATTTCAGGATTTTGTGACTTCGCAAGTTGTGTTTTTTCCTGTGTGCTATAGAGGACTAAGCCTCATTCATTTTCTCTTGGATTCGACGATTATCGGTCCTCTGCGCTAGATCTGATGGCTGAAAAACTTTTTCCTTTTCTGTGCGCTCCTCATCCTTTTTGAGCTCGATCGATTGCTTAGATCTGTTCGCAGGGCTGATCTTATGGCTGTTCTGTTTGTCCTTTGTTTCTTTGGCTTGTCCTTTAACACTCTTTGCAAAATTCTCTCCGTAGGAAGGAATTTCATGAATTCTTTAAAGAACTTACGAAGTTTTTCTCTTCAGCAACTCTATTTCCTAAAGCTTTTACGGATTTCATGATTATTTTCCTTCTGCAGCTTTGTTTCCTCAATCTTTTATGAATTTCACGATTATTTGCCTTTTGCAGCTCTGTTTCCTCAATCTTTTGAGCGTATTGCGCTCTACTTCCTCGTGTTTTCTTTCTGCAATGATCTTTTGAGCGGATGGCAGACTATGCATTGTTCTCCAAACTCTGTGAAGAATCTTGCTTCCTGAGTTGTTGTTGACAATTTAAATTCTTCGCTACTTAGGATCGGTCTACTCTCTAGACTGTGTGAAGAGGCTTATGTCTGAAGCTTTGGTACCATGATAAATTTAGAAGCAGAGAATACAGAGAAAGAGCAGAGTAGAAAATAGTATTCAGTATATTGAGTATGTGAGAAAAGAGTACAATGAGAAAAGGGAAAAGGGTTGAGCTAAATAGGCTCAAGCAAATCAAGAAACGAAAGTACAACTGTCCAGAAAAGATGGCAGTGTATAGTCAGACTGTTCAGGTTACATTATATTTAACACTGACTACTGACAAATCTCCAATTTATCTTTTCCTAGTGAACTAGTGTAATTCACTGTGTCAATGTGACCTTCAACATTTGTGTAACAAGCTTTGCATAACTTAGCTAGTTTTTTCTTCAAGACTCATCCTAATGGTGGTTGCAACATCTGTGCGGGATATTCATGACTGCTGGGCTAATCACCAATCATTTTCCAATGTCTATCATCTTTAAATATGCCTACATCATTTGTGTAGCGCAAAACTCTATACAATGCAGTTTTCAACAAAACTCAAAACTAGTGTATTTTCAAGGGTTCCTAAAAAAAAAAATGGTTCACGAATGAACCTAAATCTCAGCCAACTATGCAAGTAAATCTAACTTCCCTATAGCTTCTTCATCAACTTCCATTCTTATCTTGAGAGACATGTTCTCCTTTTTTAATGACATATTTTTCCTTTTCAAATTGCCCACTTGTCTGAATAGAAAATCATTCCTTCTCAGTTTTGACTGAGAATTTGTGAGTGCTTCACAAGCATTTCTAATGCCTGGCCCACACTCCTTAAAGTTTCTATGAAACCTTATATATGATACCCTTTTACTCTCCCTAAGCGAAATGATCAGGTCTCCTTCTCCAGGTGAAGTGTGAATCTTTTCAATAGGTTGGCCCCTTTCAGGTATTACCTCTCCAATTTTAAGATCTAGACTTATCCTTTTAGTTGAGGATATTGTCACTGGATATTTAGGTTTAGTTAGATATACCACTTTAGGACTTTGTTTGACCTCTTTTCCCTTTAAAACTTCTGGAACCTTTGGAACTGACTACCTCCTTGGACCTAATGCATCTTTTGATTTTTGCGTGTGAGGTGTATTTTCAACCAATTTCCTCTTCATCTCCCTGTTGTCCTGAAAACACCATGCTATGAAATGCTCTTTAATATTCTCTTGCAATTATTTCATAGCTTGTTCTTTATCCTCTTGTTGCACCTGATCTTCATGTATTTCCTGAGCTGAATGTTCAACAAGTTGTGTAATGTCCCCAAGGCCGAGCCCTGTTGTAAATCATACTTGTGAAATGAATTGTAAATATGTTTTATAGGCTGGTGAGCCAAGTATATATAAGCTGGTGGGCTTATGTGATTGTTAGGCCAGAGAGCCTAAGGGTTGTAGGCCAAGGGCCTGATTTTGTACTTATATGTATGCAACACATTAATAAAATATAAACACCGCCGGGAGAAGTCCGACACGATGAATGAATGATGGGTGACTAAGAATCCACAAAAAGGGCAAGGGATTAGGGGCTGGAAGGTGGGAAAAGGGGCTAAGTGTTAAGCCTAGGGGGCGTAATTCCTTAGGGAATAATATTAAAATATTATTCCAAAGAGACATGTGAAAATATATGTTTTTATCCTAAGTTCTTTTGGAATGACATGTGACTTCCAAATGAAAGGAATGTGTGCTGAAGGAATGCATGCAGTTGCATGGGTGACAAGTGTCAACCTAGGCGCATGCAAATAAAAGGGCTATGATGAGCCGTGAGAGGGGTTCCTCCTCCATTCGACCCTGGACTGTCCTGAGCGTGAACCATGTGACCTCTGCAAGAATACCACGTACGCATCTGAACAGGAAAAACCTATGTTAATTTTTGAAAAGCCGAAGCATCCTCTGTCTGAGCACTGAGCCTATGCGTGGAGTCTTGTCCCAAACCATAACCGTGAGACCATCCACCATTGTTGAACCTGTTGGAAAGCCATGTCCATTTTCCCCATTGGTTGTTGTGGCCATGCAGTGCTATACTGCGTGTGGCTTGTTGGCCAATTGTAAAACACTCTCTCTAGGTCAGAGAGGTGATTGAGGTTGGAAGAACAGGTTGTTGGCCTGTGAGTGATTATTTCCAGGTGAGAGAGTGCGTAGAGGAAGGAGAGTACTCCTGGAAGGAACCCTGTAGCTGCCACAGAGCTCGGAGAATTCTGGTCCGGTCTATTGTTGAAACTCAAGGAAAGGGAGGTTAGCAGCCGATGGACTATCTAGGTGACAGAGAAGGTGTATACTCCTGGGGTGGAACATGCATGTGGGGAAGGAGAGTCTGTGGGAAGTGAGCATGAGTGGTTCCTGGGAGAGAATTCCTTCCTTGTGACTATGTGTTTTCCCTGTAACCTTGGCCTAGCCTAGGATTCCTTACCTTGGGATGGAGCTTAGTCCCAGCTCAGGGGTGACCCACTGCTGAGTTGATGAGCAGTGTGGTATAAGGTTGGGAGGTCTGTGGAAGGCCTGCACTTGGTTGGTGGAACTACCACTGTTTCAAAGATAAGTACCGGATGATGCTTTAACTATGCTTCTGTATTTATGTGTATTATAATTATCATGTATTCTGCTGTGCATATGAATTAATGCTAATGCCATGTTTAAAATTGTGATAGTAGTAATTTTTAGACTTAATCTGAGCTTAAATGTATTTCATTGCTTAAATCCATGTTGTTTTATAATCAGAGAGTTATTGTTATATTTCTATGAAGTATGGTAACAGAAAGTGGTGTTACAATTTGGTATCAGAGCTAAGGTTTCAACACTAAGCCTAGATGGGCTAGTTGAGTGGTCTTTGGACCAAGGGTGAGAGGGGAAATTGTGTTTGGAGGACCAATTTCAGACCCTGGTATGGTCCGGAGTGTCAAGGAGTTACTTGACCGTGCCTATAAGCTCAGGAGGTAAAGCGGTGTTGTGAAACCACAATCGGTGTGGTCTATGGCCACAAGGAGAGAGGACTCCACACCAGAAGTGTTGGAGCCTTAGGATCTGTTCAGGAGGGAAGGTGAACCCTCCTGACCGTCGAATCTGGAAAGTGTGTGCAGGATTTAAAAACCCTTTGGAGTTGCACAAGAGCGTGGGAATCATGATATGCGAACTCCCGAAAACCCGAGAAGATCTACGCTGTAGATCTGGGAGGACGGATCGACCATTAGATCTGGCGGAGTCGTGCTCGATTTATTCGCGAAAATATTTTGGATTTCACAAAGACAGGAGATGGGAAGTGAGGAAGGTGAACACCTACGAAACCCGAAACCCGAAATCCCAAAACGATCTACACCGTAGATCGTAAGAAGGGAGTTGACCGTCTGATTCAGCGGAGGAGTAAACCGTAATTTTGAGATTTTGGTAGATGGAAGTTCGAGATGTGTGGTGCACAAACTCTCGATGCCCAAAACCCTGAAATGTTGAAAAGATCTACGCCGTAGATCTGAGAAAAGTCTAACCGTTGGAATTTTCCTTTTGAATAGATGTGGACACATGGGTGTACCACATGCCAGTAAGTCGAGGAGACAGGTGAGAGCGGTGGGACCTGATGAAGTCATCATAGGTGAAGTGGAACCACCGAAGGGTGCCAATCACCACTGTAGATGTGGAGATAGTTGTGTTGTGTGGGCCCGGAGGAATAAAGTAAATCAGAATTTCAGATTTCGGGGATTGTAGTGACAAGGAGTTAGGAGTCACTGCATAGTGAACTCCTGGGTACCGAAGTCCCAAAGTCCTGAAGCCATCGGAGACTGAAGAACTGTAACAGGTTTTAAGGGCAAAAACTGTGTTGTGGGCCCGGAGAGAAAGGAAACCAAAATTTCAGATTTCGGGGATTGTAGCGACAAGAAGTTAGGAGTCACTGCATAGTTAATTCCCGGGTACCGAAAACCCGAAGTCCCGAAGTCCCAAAATTTGCAGAGACAAACAAAGCTCAGAAAACTTTGTGAAGTCAAAATGTTTTTCTTGTTCACGTTGGCTTATGAATGTTGTAAGTTTTCTTGAAGGTTTAAAGGCCTGACAAACTTTGGTTTGATTGCACATTGTGTGTGCAGAGTTCAATGAGTGTCAGGACAACCAAGAATAGATGTTGAGTAAGGAAATGGAAGAGGTGTGGAGTGCCTCCATTTCAGAGGACGAAAGAGAAGGAAAGGATGTCAACTTGGGAGTCGAAGGAACAAACTCTAATGGACACGGAAAAGAGATAGATAAAGAAGGATGTATGATGAAACTCATTGAAAAATTGCAGAAGGATGCCTAGGCTCGCCGAGCTGATAGCCAAAAGCTCATGAAAATCATGGATCTGCAGGGTGAATTCAACTTAAAAATGTTGAAGAGCCTAGAAAGAATAGAAAAGAAAGTGTAAAAAGAGAGTGACACAAGAATATCAAGAAGTGTCATAACCCCTGAGAGGAGAATAAGATCGAGGAGTGGTAGCAGACATTACCGTCTCTCCCTGAAGCATTCTAGCAAAGAAACACATAGTAGTTCAAGCCCATCCCCTACCAGAAAACACTGAAAATATGGAAAGGATGAACTGAAAGGGGAGATGAACAAGATCAAGCCTCCAACGTTTGATGGAGAACATAAGAAGGAGGAATATGTCGAGACATGGTTTCTTGGCATGAAGAAATATTTCCAACTGCAGAACTACTCCGCTCATGCAGAAGGAAGAATTGTGATGTACCAGCTAAAAGGAAAAGCATCCATGTGGTGGGATCAGTTTGTGCAAGTGCAGCACATCAGAGAGAAAGATATCACTTGGAAGGAGTTTAAGAGGTATTTCAAGAAGAAATACTTGACCAAAATATATTATGACAGAAAGATGAAGGAGTTCTTTGAACTCAAGCTAGGCAACATGACCATTGATGAGTACGAACGAAGTTTCTTGGAACTATTGAAGTATGTTCCATTCATCAAAGATGAGGCTGTCAAGATTCATAGGTATCTAAGTGGACTGCCACCTTCCATCGGTGATAAGATTCAGTATGATGATCCTAAGACTATGGAAGAAACAATAAGAAGGGTGAAATGCTTGTATGAACAACAAAGAGAAAGGCCTATCCTTCGGAAGGCTTGGGATGACTAGAAGAGGTTTAAGAAGGAACAAAGGCAGAATGGAAACAAGCCTCCCTTTTTCAGAAATAGTCCTCAGGGATAGTCATCTTTTAGAGAGCCCAAGAAAGTTGAAGGGAGTGAGAAAATGCCCAGACCGCCACCTATGGAGTGTTGGGGTTGTAAAGGGAACCATAGGTACAGAGATTGCCCCCACAGAAAAGATAAAGCGAGAACCATCCACAATGTTCATCAAGCTGAGACAATGGAGGATATGGGTAGCAGAATACCAAGGATCTACACAGCCCTGGAAAACAAGCAAGAAAATTTTCAATCACACATGATTGAAGTGGAAGGTATGATTAACAACCGACCACTAATTATTTTAATTGATTCAGGAGCTAGCCATAGTTATGTAGATCCTGGGGTGGTGGAAAGTTTGCATTTATCAAGAATCAAGCATGAAAAGTCTTTGCTAGTGTAGTTAGCCACAGGAACCAAGAGGACGGTCACTGAATTAGTTAAGTCCTTTTCAGTGGACATGAAAGGATTGAGCACTAAGGCTGAATTGAATATTTTTCCTTTAGGCTCTTATGACTACTTAATTGGGATGGACTGGTTGGACCAGCACCATGCCCTCCTGGACTGTCATGACAAGAGGTTTACATGCCTGTACGAAGAGGGAAATCGGAAAACAGTCCAAGGAATTCCCAGATCTGTGGATGTAAGAGAAATCTCAGCCATGCAGCTGAAGAAGTGCTATAGGAAGGGTATCAATTATTTGTATCTACTGTGGAAGAAGAATCCAGACATGTAGTCTCAAAGATTGGAGACCATGAGGTACTCAAAGAGTTCGAGGATGTATTTTAGGAGGTACCTGGACTACCTCCGAAGAGGGACATCGATTTCTCTATAAATTTGATACCAGGAGCAGCTCCAATTTCAAAGGCTCCTTATAGAATGAGTACGCCACAGCTGAAAGAGTTGCAATTGAAGCTTGAAGATATTTTGAAGAAGGGGTACATTCGCCCAAGCGTGTCACCTTGGGAATCCCCGGTCCTATTCGTGAAGAAGAAATATGGGACGTTGAGGCTGTGCATTGATTTTCGGCAGTTGAATAAGGTAATTGTCAAGAACAAGTATCCTCTGCCAAGGATTGATGATCTTTTCGATCAGTTGAAGGGTGTGAGAATATTTTCGAAGATAGATCTCAAATCGGGATACCACCAGGTAAGAATAAAGGATGAGGACATCAATAAGACCGCCTTTAGAACAAGGTATGGTCATTATGAATTCACAATGGTGCCATTTGGATTGACAAATGCACCTGTTGTTTTTATGTGCTTGATGAATGGTGTATTCAGGAATTATTTAGACATGTTTGTCATATTCTTCTTGGATGACATCTTGGTGTATTCCAAGTCAGAGTAAGAGAATGAACAACACTTGAGAATGGTTTTGCAAGTCTTGAGAGAACACCAGTTGTATGCCAAGCTGATTAAATGCTTATTTTATCAAAGGCAGATCCATTACTTGGGAAATATTATTTCAGAAGAGGAGATCACTGTGGATCTTGAAAAGGTTGAGGCCATTCGAGAATGGTCAGCACCAAGGAACATGGCGGAAGTTAGATCTTTTATGGGTCTGAAAGGCTATTATAGAAGGTTTATAGTAGGGTTCTCAAAGTTAGCTCACCCTATTACTTCCTTGCAAAGGAAGGAGAAGAAGTTTCAGTGGACTGAAGAGTGTGAGAACAGTTTCCAGCAATTGAAGAAGTTGTTAACCAGCGCTCCAATCCTGAGGATTGCAGATCCAAATATGGATTTTGTGGTGTGCACAAATGCGTGTAAGGAAGGACTGGGAGGAGTTTTTAGCCAAGAGGGATTTGTAATCTGTTATGAATCCCGAAAGCTAAAAGAGCATGAAAGGAATTATGCCACTCACGATTTAGAGTTGGCAGCAATCATCCACGCATTGAGGAAATGGAGACATTACCTCATGGGAAGGAGATTCGAATTGAGAATAGACCACAATGGTCAAAAGTCTTTATTTGATCAACCAACTTTAAATGCCAGGAAAACCAGATGGCTAGAGTTTTTGTGTGAATATGACTTTGATATCAAGCATATCAAAGGGAAAGAAAATAAGGTGGTTGATGCACTCAGCAGAAAATTGCACGAATTACATGCTACAACCATTAGCATGTATAGGACTGAGATTAAGGACAGAATTTTGGAAGCTGCAAATGTTGATTTACAGTACAGAGGTCTGGTAGCAAAGCTACAGTAGCGTGAGAGACCACAGACCCAGGGAAGTTACACCTTGGGAACTGATGGCTTACTTCTGTATAAAAACAAAGTGTATGTACCCAATGTTCGAGAGTTGAAGATGGAAATTCTAAAAGAAATGCATAACATGGATTATGCTGGACATCCTAGATATCAGAAGACTGTAGCAACAGTCAAAAGCCATTATTTTTGGCTGGGTATGAAGAGAGAGATCGTTGAATACAACACCAGATGTATGGAGTGCTAGAAATTTAAGGTTGAGCATAGGCACCCAGCAGGTTTGCTGCATCCTTTACCCATTCCTGAGTGGAAATGGGAAGTGGTGACAATGGATTTTATTACGAGATTGCCTAGAACAAGCCAGCAACATGATTCAATCATGGTGGTGGTGGACAAGCTTACAAAAGCTGTCCATTTTATTCCACTGAAACCACTCAGAAGGAAGCAGATGTTGTTGATATCTTCTTAAAAGAAGTGGCACGCTTGCACGGAATTCCTAAGACGATTGTGTCTGATAGGGACCCAAAATTCACCTCGAATTTCTGGAAATGACTGTTTAATGGATTCAAAATGAATCTGAACTTTAGTAAAGCGTATCATCTTGAGTCTGATGGATAGATAGAGAGGGTGAACAAAGTAATAGAAGACATGATGATAATGTATGTGATGGACAAACCATCAAAATGGGAAGACTACCTACATTTGGTAGAATTCACCTACAATAATGGGTATCATGCTTCATTGAATATGATCCCATTTGAAGCACTTTATGGAAGAAAGTGCAACACTCCAGTGAGTTGGGATAATCCAGCTGACAGAGTAGTAGTTGGGCCTGAGCTGCTCAAAGAGATGGAATACCAAATGATAAGAATTAAACAGAATTTGAAAATTGCCCAGGACAGGCAGAAGAGGTATGTTGATAAGAACATAACCCACAGAGAATACAAAGTGGGTGATCATGTTTTCCTGAAAGTAAAAAATTAACAGGATTTCCCTGAAGCTGGGAAGTTGCACCAAGTTGGCAGCAAGATTTTGTGGGCCATTTGAAATCCTGGAAAGGATTGGGCCAGTTGCATACATGCTTGCATTACCTGCATCTATGACTGTACATAATGTGTTTCATGTTTCACTACTTAAGAAATATATACATGATGCTAATCATGTTATTGACTGGAACGTGGTTCAGGTGGAACCAGAAGGTGTCCTACAAGTTCATCTCGTGTGCATATTGGACAGGAAAAACAAACAGCTTTGGAATCGAGCTATAGGGATTGTAAAGGTCCAGTGGACCTGGTACGGTCCTGAGGATGTGACATGGGAGCATGAAGATGTTATATGGGCAGAGCAGCCGCATATTTTTTAAAATTTTGAAAAGCTTGCAGATGCAGTGTGAAAGTTGCACTGAGGACAGTGAAAAAATAAGGGAGGGGGATTGTAATTTCCCCAAGGCTGAGCCCTGTTGTAAATCATACTTGTGAAATGAATTGTAAATATGTTTTATAGGCTAGTGAGCCAAGTATACATAAGCTGGTGGGCTTCTATGATTGTTAGGCCAAAGAGCCTAAGGGTTGTAGGCCAAGGGCCTGATTTTGTACTTATATGTATGCAACACATTAATAAAATATAAACACTGTCGTGTGCAGTCTGACACGATGAATGACTGATGGGGGAATAAGAATCCACAAAAAGGGCATGTGATTAGGGGTTGGAAGGTGGGAAAAGGGGCTAAGTGTTAATCCTAGGGGGCTTAAGTCCTTGGGGAATAATATTAAAATATTATTCCAAAGAGACATGTGAAAATATATGTTTTTATCCTAAGTTATTTTGGAATGACATGTGACTTCCAAATGAAAGGAACATGTGCTGAAGGAATGCATGCAGTTACATGGGTGACAAGTGTCAACCCAAGTGCATGCAAATAAAATGGCTAAGATGAGCTGTGAGAGGGGTTCCTCCTCCATTCGACCCTGGACTGTCCTGAGCATGAACCGTGCGACCTTTGCAAGAATACCCCATACGCCTCTAAACAGGAAAAGGCTGTGTTAATTTCTAAAAAACCGAAGCATCCACTGTCTGAGCACTGAGTCTATGCATGGAGTCTTGTCCCAAACCATAACCATGAGACCATGTTCCATTGTTGAACCTGTTGGAAAGTCGTGTCTGTTTTCCCCGTTGGTTGTTGTGGCCACGCAGTGCTGGACTGCGTGTGGCTTGTTGGCTAGTTCTACAACACTCTCTCCAGGTGAGAGAGGTGATTGAGGTTGGAAGAACAATTTTTTGTCCTGTGAGAAATTATCTCGAGGTGAGAGAGTGCGCAGAGGAAGGAGAGAAATCCTGGAAGGAACCCTGTAGCTACCACAGAGCTCGGAGACTTCCGGTCCAATCTGTTGCTAAAACTCAAGGCAAGGGAGGTTAGCAGTTGAAGGACTATCTAGGTGACAGAGAAGGTGTATACTCCTGGGGTGGAACAGGCATGTCGGGAAGGAGAGTCTGTGGGCAGTGAGCATGAGTGGTTCCTGGGAGAGAATTCCTTCCTTGTGACTGTGTGTTTTCCCTGTAACCTCAGCCTAGCCTTGGATTCCTTACCTTGGGATGGAGCTTAGTCCCAACTTGAGGGTGACCCATTGCTGAGATGATGAGCAGTGTGGTCTAAGGGTGGGAGTTTCGTGGAAGGCCTGCACTTGGTTGGTGGAGCTACCATTGTTTCAAAGATAAGTACCATATGATGCTTTAATTATGCTTATGTATCTCTGTGTATTATAATTATCATGTATTCTGTTGTGCATATGAATTAATGCTAATGCCATGTTTAAAATTATGATAGCAGTAATTTTTAGACTTACTCTGAGCTTAAATGTGTTTCATTGCTTAAATGCATGTTGTTTTATAATCAGGGAGTTATTGTTATATTTTCGCGAAGTATGGTAACAGAAAGTGGTGTTACAGGTTGTGTATGCAAGGAAGATATAGATGGTCTTCTCGCAGTTGATCTTGTGATTGGGCCGCTCACTCTAGGTATTTCCTCCACTTCATCACCAAATTGTAGCCTCCTACCCTTTTTCTTAGCCGGTTGGCTTGGCAGTGAGTCATCAATCTCCTTTCCCTTCCCTTTGTCCTTTTCTGTAGACCTTATCTCTTTTCCACTTGACTGTTTAGAAACCATTTTTTCTGCAGGTGAGGGGGTGACTCCTTTAGGATCTAGAAGGATGTTTGTTGAGGCCAAGAAGGGGTCCCATTATCTGTTCACCTTCCCAAGTTCTTATACCACTAACAATTTTACCAAGGAGAAGTGAAACAAACTTCTCTCCAGCTGATCATCCCTAGCTTGTACTTTGTCTCCATTTTTCCTAGGCTTTTGTATAGGTAAAAAGGTAGGTTTAAAGGGTTCTCTCCAGTAAAATGCATCAGAAGCCTTATGTGATATTGATATACCATGTCAAATCTTCCCTCACAAGTGAAATACCTTTGAACCACCCTTAACAACTTCTCATAATGCTCAAGTATGCATTCTCTAGGGATGGTGGAACCAAATTTCTCTTTCTTGTACTTGGGTTTGAGAAAATCAGTGTAGAAAACTAGATCAAGGGGAATACCTTTAAACCACTTTTCTCTTTGAATTCGAATCCCAATTTCACCAACCACTATCTCTTCTGACACTTGGAAGGTGAAATCAATAATTCTTCACTGAACTCCATTGAAGTTGAGGGCCAATTCCTTTGTTACATGTGCATTGTAACCCTGGATCTTCTCACAAAACCTTATGGAACCAACCTGTTCAAATGAAACCCTAAATGATGGATCGGAATTCACCATCTTTAAATTCTGTGGCTCACACCTCAACACACTACCTCCTTTGTGATATTTATTCCTTCCTTGAGCAGCCCTGTTGTGGATGCAAGAGTAAAAAAAAGGGACTCATAAATATGAGGAAACTTCAAGGGCTGAAATATGTCAGTAGTCTTTGCACAACGAGAAACAAGGCTAAGGTTTACTTCATTGTCAAAGGGTTCATCATAGGGAACAACTAATTCTTGATCTCAGGTATGCAGGTGCATGGTATTTGGTATTAACTAAGCTTTACCTTTTATCACTTGCGCAACGAAAACAGGGGATGCGTAGCATGAGCAGAGGATATGTAGCATGAGCAGAGCATGCATAGTGCACTAGCATGTATTTTCATAGTGTACAATAGGTATTTTGATGTGAGTGGAGCAATTCGATCTTTATGTGGAGAAGAGGTCTGATCGCTGGAGGAGGATGTTGTGTAGTGAAAAATAGGTGATAAAGACAAAAGTAAGTTGAGCAAATGAGATTTTGAAAGAGATAAGTCATTTTGGGATGACAAGACACTTTGGGTAGCGACTAGGTACTTGCGCAACATGATTACACAACGTGTGTAATTTCCTACAATCTAAGTACAAAAAACAATTCATAGGTAATAAAATTGTCATAACGATCTTTGATGACCCTCCAATACACCATATGTCATTATGTTCCATGACATCATCAAAAAACCACGTCACCTAGACCTATGACTTGACTCTTTTTCATATGCCAATTAGATTTTACTTGAAAATGACCCAATGACCTTGACAACATTTTATGAGAGACAAATATTTTAAAGGAACACAAACACTCAATGACTGAAGTTGGAATTCATTGATCTTCTCAAGACCAAAGCATGACTTTGTAAACTGCTGACAACCCTATAACTCTACCTTCAAAATATTGATGCTAACATTTGGCTCCGATGGGGATTCTATCCTCCCTATGTAAAAAAGACTCTAAAAATGAAAAAATCAAATTATCGACAATTTTTTTTCAAGCTCGATATTACTAGATAAACTCAACATAACTTTAGGGCCTTCACTTCAGGCTTCAATTTTTGTTGAAATGAAAAACTTCAACTTCTCTATTTGAAAAATAAAAATGGTTATTTACAATGAGATGAAAAGACCAAAATACTTTTAAGAAAAGTAGTGTTTGAGAAACATGTCATTCAGAGGTCCTCCACCAATGAGATTTTCATTGAGCTCCTGCAGCAGATAAGCATTTCTCCCATGATAAAAAACATTTCTAAATGGTCCCAGCCAGAGGTGGTCAAACTTTCCATGCTTCCCCTTATCTTCATTTCTTTCATCCCACTTCAGCATGAGATCATCTACCTTGAAATCACCAACATTTGTATGTCTGTCAAAGACCCTTTTCATTTTTCCTCATGGAGTTGTGAGTTGTTGAACACTTGCTCTCTCATTTTTTGTACGTGAATGAGTTGATTTATCCTTCTTTGAGAATCATTTGGCTCAGCCTCCTTTTCTTGTAGCAACTTCATCACTAGAACCCCTAATGAAGTAGGGAAAATTACATATGTGCCATATAAAATATGAAAAGGTTATTTAGTAATAGAACTCTTAGTGGTGATTCTATCATCCCACAATGCATAAATAAGTTTCTTGTGCCAAGCATTATTTTTTCCTGTAAAATATTTTTGATAATTCTTGTCAGGAACTTGTTGGATGACTCAACTAATCCATTATCCCATGGGTAATAAGATGTGGAATGAACGAGAGTTTTGTTGTAATCATTGCAAAACTTTTCCATTCTCTTGGACTTGAATGATGTTGCATTATCATTTATGATTTTGGCTCGACAACCAAACCTAGACAAAATGTTGCTTTCTAGAAATTGAATAATAATATCATCAATAGATTTCCTTGTTGGAACTGCTTCAATCCATTTGATGAAGTATTATGTAGCTTTCAATATCCATCTATGTTGAGCTGAATATGGTGGATGCATATCTGATGCAAACGCGCCACCCAGGGCATGTCCGCTCCCATAGGACCTTCTCTTCCTTCGGCCGGAAGAGCTGAAATGCTCTTCAAATCCCTTATCGGGACTTTTCTACACCCACAGGACTCTCCTTATGATATCCCTTTGTCCTATCGAGAAATCGGATCTCTCAAGATCGCGAGTCCTGAACTCACGGGATCGGGTCTCACAAATCCCCGAAACCCAATGAATATTCACCCACGCTTTCCTACTCCTATTGGGAATTTTCCCCATCGGGAAATCGACACTCGCGTTGTTGTAGACAACCCGCCTTCCAAATCCCCGATTCTCGATATACCAATACTCTAGTGTGGATGCGACACCTATTCACCTCTCTAACCCTGGTGGTCCCCACTCTATCCTTGTATCCGTCGGGAAATCGTGTATCGGGATATCGCGATTCCCGTTGTCATGTGCACGGGACTTCCAAATAACTGAAATCCGATATGTTGACACATGTTCTCCACTCAAACACAGTGACTGCATGGTTGTCACGATTCGGAGTTTCGCGACTCCTCCTGCAACGATTCTCACGACACTAGGAATCCCGATATGTCGATCCCCGATGCACGTGAGAACTAGCCCTTCCACGTCACTATCTCCCTCGTCGCTCTATCGGGTATCGCAAAATCATGATTTCTGATGCAACAATTCCTTTGTCTTTGGAAACCCTGAAACGTCGAACCTCGACTCCTAGGGATCCTCTGACACGTTTCCCTGTAAATGGATGGTTTAAAAATCCCGTCGGGATATCGCGGATCGCGATTCCAACATGCGAAAGTTCTATGTCTTTGAAAACCCCGAAATGTCGAACCCCAATTCCTTGGGATCCTTTGAAACGCATCCCCAAAATGAATGGTTCAGATCTTGTCGGGAAATCACGGATCACGATTTCAATGTGCAATAGTTTCTTGACTCCGGAAACCCCGATCCTCCGATTCACGACTTCCTCGGATCTCCTGCCACACATCCTCGCTGATGGACGGTTCAAAGCTCGTCGGGATTTCGTGGATCGCGACTCCTGGTGTTGTGATTTCTCTGCTCCCAGAATTCCCGATGGGTCAAAACCCCGATGCCTCCCTGGCTTTCTGACATGTGTCCCGCCGAGATCAACGGCTAGGATCTTTTCTCAGGGTTTCGAGACTCGCAAGCTCTCGATTCTCTTGCTTAAAAAAACCCCAATGACACTAATATCCTGATGACTTTTGTTGGGACTTCTCCTTTGTACCCCTGGGCTTAACCCTAGCACAACTTCTCGAGATCTGACGACTGACAGGATTTCGCGACTTTCCTCTGTGAATCCTGACCGTCGATTTCTCCTCCTTGAAGATGTCTTGAGAATGGCTAAGTGTTCCTTCTCAGAACTTGCTCTCCAACGCCTACGCTTACAACTCTTGCTTGAACCTTCTACGGCATGAACCTCCTATGCTCTCCTTTAATGATATCACAAAGGTGCTATACCTCCTGAGCTTTTCCACTCTGATTCTTTCAGAGGAACTTGCACGCATTCCTTGCGCTCAACATTCAACAATTTCCCAAGTGTTGAATCCTTCCGACTCTGTGCACTCCTTCCCTCACTCAAAAATGAGATCTAAAAATCTCTTTTACCTGAGGTGCTCATCGAGTGCTTCCCTCCAGGTCTACCTACCCTATTAAATTACATTAAATGGCTGTCTAGTCCAGCATCTGGATCTAGATCTCAGCCGATCTAGCATTAAAGCCGATCCTACCTGTAGCCTGCACAAAGGAACGACTTCCATGGCTCACCAGCCTAAGACATTAAATTACATTGAATTTCAAATTCAAAATGAGGCTGTGCCTCTCTTCAGCCTTTGAATGTGTGCATGCTGATGTGGCTGGTTGGCTGCCTGGCTGCATGGAGAGATTCTCCCGCATCATACTCCACAGCTTCAAAAATCATGAACTCCTGCTCATGAGCTTCCCCTGTAGTTGTTAGAATCCTCCTGGATCCCAAACGAATCTCTGGAGCTTTCCATTCGCTCCACCCTACTGCTGTTGCCGCTGCTATTGCACTGCTGCTGCTGCTGCCTCTTCTCTACCCAGCTGCTCCTCGCTGACAGTTCTTGCTGACCCCAACATCAGCCTTCTGATATCCTCTATCTCTCGGTCCAGCTGCTCCAATGGCTGGCTTTGTTGTTGCAGTCTCCTTAGCTGCAAAATTTTTTGGTCATTGGGCAGATCATCATGATCTCCCACGCCTTCCTCATCTATTTCCAACTTCACCTGTTGGATGTGCCTTCCCTGCACTCTCACCCTTTCTTCCAGGGCGTCTATTTGATTCCACAGCTCAACAAAACATATGTTATCTGCCCCTTCTTCTTCTTCTGCTTCTGCAACCTCCCCTGTTGCATTGTTTTCAGCTTCATGGCTGAAAATGCTGAGCCATTCCTCATAATGCTCGTCATCCTCTTCTTCTGCTTCTGCATTGCAAATTCCCCTGTTGTAGTCTCTTCAGCTTCAATGCTGAATGCGTTGAGCCATTCCTCGGAATGCTCACTCTCTTCTTTGTCCTCTTGGGTAGCTTCCAAAGTCTGCTCCCATTTTTCTTCTTTTCTGACAGTCATAGCTGACTGTTCCCCTGTTGTTGTTGTATCATCTGCAATAGAATTTTATGCCTCCTCCTGGGCAAATGGTAGGAATATCCCAATTCCCCCAAACGCGCCACCCAGGGCACATCTGCTCCCACAGGACCTTCTCTTCCTTCGGCCCGAAGAGCTGAAACGCTCTTCAAATCCCTTATAGAGAATTTTCTACTCCCACAAGACTCTCCTTATGATCTCCCTTTGTCCTATCAGGAAATCGGACCTTGTAAGATCGCGAGTCCTGAACTCACGGGATCGGGTCTCACAAATCCCCGAAACCCAATGAATATTCACCCACGCTTTCTTGCTCCTATCGGGAATTTTCCCCATCAGGAAATCGGCACTCGTGTTGTTGTAGACAACTCGCCTTCCAAATCCCCGATTCCTGATATACCGATGCTCCGGTGTGGATGCGACACCTATTCACCTCTTTGACCCTGGTGGTCCCCACTCTATCCTTGTATCCGTCGGGAAATCGCGTATCGGGATATCGCGATTCCCGTTGTCATGTGCACGAGACTTCCAAATACCCGAACTCCGATATGTTGACACCTGTTCTCCACTCAAACATGGTGACTGAGTGGTTGTCACGATTCAGAGTTTCACGACTCCTCCTGCAGTGATTCTCACGACACTAGGAATCCCGATATGCCAATCCCTGATGCACGTGAGAACTAGCCCTTCCACGTCACTATCTCCCTCGTCGCTCTATCGGGTATCGCAAAATCGTGATTTCTGATGCAACAATTTCTTTGTCTTTGGAAACCCCAAAATGTCGAACCCCGACTCCTAGGGATCCTCTGACACGTTTCCGCAGATGGACGGTTTAAAACTCCCGTCGGAATATCGCGGATAGTGATTCCAACATGCGAGAGTTCTATGTCTTCGAAAACCCCGAAATGATGAACCCCTATTCCTTGGGATCCTTTGACATGCGTCCCCAAAACGAACGGTTCAGATCTTTTTGGGAAATTGCAGATCGCGATTTCAATGTGCAAGAGTTTCTTGACTCCGGAAACCCCGATGCTCCGATTCACGACTTCCTCGGATCTCCTGCCATGCGTCCTCGTTGATGGATGGTTCCAAGCTCGTTGGGATTTCGCAGATCGTGACTCCTGGTGTTGTGATTTCTCCACTCCCAGAATTCCCGATGGGTCGAAACCCTGATGCCTCCCTGGCTTTCTGACACGTGTCCCACCGAGATCAACGGCTAGGATCTTTTCTCAGGGTTTCGAGACTCGCAAGGTCTCGATTCTCTTTCTTAAAAAAACCCCGATGACACTAATATCCTGATGACTTTGGTCGGGACTTCTCCTCTGTACCCCTGGGCTTAACCCCGACACAACTTCTCGAGATCTGACGACTGACGATATTTCGCGACTTTCCTCTGTGAATCCTGACCGTCGATTTCTGCTCCTTGAAGATGTCTTGAGAATGGCTAAGTGTTCCTTCTCAGAACTTTCTCTCCAACGCCTGTTCTTACAACTCTTGCTTGAACCTTCTACGGCAGGAACCTCCTGTGCTCTCCTTTAATGATATCACGAAGGTGTTATACCTCCTGAGATTTTCCACTCTGATTCTTTTAGAGGAACTTGTGTGCATTCCTTGCGCTCAACATTCAACAACTTCCCAAGTGTTGAATCCTTTCGACTCTGCGCACTCCTTCCCTCACTCAAAAATGAGATCTAAAAATCTCTTTTACCTGAGGTGCTCATCGAGTGCTTCCCTCCAGGTCTACCTACCCTATTAAATTACATTAAATGGTTGTCTAGTCCAGCATTTGGATCTAGATCTCAGCCGATCTAGCATTAAAGCTGATCCTACCTACAACCTGCACAAAGACACAACTTCCATGGCTCACCAGCCTAAGACATTAAATTACATTGAATTTCAAATTCAAAATGAGGTTGTGCCTCTCTTCATCCTTTGAATGCATGCGCACTGATGTGGTTGGCTAGCTGGCTGGCTGCATCGAGAGATGCTCCTGCATCAATATCTCCTATAAAATGAAGGCCCCATTTCCTAAACAATGCTTCAATAAAAATAGGTTTTAATGGAAAGGGTTTCCATTTCCTTTTTCCATAAAAAATATGACACTCATGACAACTTGACACCTCCTTATACACATAAAAAAAAATGATGGGCCAATAAAATATTGCTCTCAATATCTTATGCATAGTGGTTTTCCAATAATGGTGCCATCAACAATCACCTTTATGAAATTATTTAATAGTTTGTTTTACTTATCCTTCCAATAAACAACTTAGAAAAAATCCACATGGATCTTTCCAATTCATATAATTATCTAGAAGACAAAATTTTGCTTCTTTTAACTTCAGAAATCTAGCTTTTGTTTTTTTTAGTTCAGGAGGAGCTTGTAAATTTATTAACACATAGATAATATCAAGATACCTATGGGACTGCTTCAAGATACCTATCAAGATACCTATAACACAATTTATTAATATCATAGATAATATAGATAAAATTTGTCCCCAAGACTTGATAATTGATTGTGTCATAAGTTTAGCAATCCCTGGACCTTTGAAAATCTTTGTAGGATTTATCTCCAGGTCATACTCTAATAAGACAACTATCCATTTTTCTCTTCTTCCTTCAATATCAGACTAAGTTAAGATGTTTTTCACAGAATTGTTGGGCACATAAACAACAACATGAGAATGTAAGATATAAATTCTGAATTCTTTTAGGGATTTTACTAGTTAATATTCTTTGTTCTCCATGATGTCATACTTCAAGGGAGAGTCTCTCATAGTTCTATTGTAATAAGCTATGGGCCTTTCAAAATTTTGTTCATATTTTTGTAACAAGACACCAACAATACTGTTATGATGCAAAAGAGAACAAGATGAAATCCTTTTCATAATATGGACTAACCAATATTGGTGCCTTGGTCAATGCTAATTTTACGTCCTCAAAGGATCTCATGGCTTCTGGAGTCCACTTTATCTCACTTCCTTTTTCTAAGCATGTAGGTAATTTACTTTATGATTTCAACCATATTAGGGATAAACCTCCTCATAAAGTTTATTCTTCCAATAAAAGACTGTACCTCCTTTTTGCTCATGGGTGTGTCAATCTTCATAATTTCAGCAACTCTGTTGGGTTCTACCTTTATTCCTTATTTCGAGATGATATGACCAATTAGTTTTCCCTCTTGCATTCCAAAGTTGGAATTTTTTGGATTTAATGAAATGGAAAACTTCCTACATTTCTGAAAAACATTTTTAAATGTTTTATATGTTCATCATCAGAATCTGAAAACATAGTAATATCATCTAAATAAATAAAAATGAACTTATCTTTATGATCAACAAAAGCCACATCCATATCCCTTTGGAAAATTTCACATGCATTCATGAGCCCAAAAGGCATCTTGGCATACATGAATGTACCCCATGGTGTTGTGAAAGTTTTCATCTCTTGATCATCAGGATGCACCATGATTTGGTTGTATCCAGAAAATCCATCAAGCATTGACATTTTATGTGATCCAACCACTTTCTCAAGAATGTAATCCATCTTGGGAAGAGGATAATTATCTTTGAGGGAAACCGTGTTCAGATTTTGAAAGTATACACATAACCTTCTTTCACCACTTTTATTTCTGACATGAACTAAGTTATCCAACCATTTAGAGAATCTTAAAGACACTATAATTTTAGCATCAAACATCTTTCTTATCTCTTTCTCAATTAATGGTAGGAACAAAGGATTAATCCTTCTCAATTTATGTTTGAAAGGTTTTTGATCATATTTGTTCGACAACACAGGTATTCCAACAGAGGACGAACACCTTCAGTAACCACTCACATAACCAGATCAAAGATCAACACACTGATGTTTTCACGTGGTAAAACCCCTACGGGGAAACATCCACGGCCCCAGCCAACGCGGCC
>ML789665.1:345782-396036 GCA_009831015.1 Picea engelmannii
TGTCGGGAACATATCGTGACCATCGGATTTCCTAACTACAAATGCATACTAATGCATACTAAAGAAACACACTTTTACCTAACGACATATTAGACCAAGTAGATCTTAACTAACTCCTAAGTGTCTAAATATCCTAACAATATTTTATTGGCATTACATGTTGAATCATCTTAGTATCATAAACCTTCAAATCCTCATAGCTCTAGGGAAAAAACATATGGAAAATCCTTCATTAGGTTGATATACCTTTCCTTAATTTCTGGACTGAGTGTCTTGGACAGTTTGATAATCTTAGGATTTGAAAACATTTTTTTCTAATCTCAAATTTAGACATCTGTAATTTGTTAGCACTCGAGAATTTCTTTGGGCTGTATCAAATAAAACCTTGAGGTAACAGTTTCAACCAACTTTAGATTGTATTCTAACCTATACAACCAGAGAGGGCTCTCTCATATTTCTAATGAATGGTAATAACTCAAATAATTTATCAATAAATGCACATACGTCATATTATTCAATAAGATAGATTTGTTTTTGTTTTTGAAAGGGATGGTAGGAAAAACAAGGAAAAGGTACCATTGGGCAATGGAGTCAATGCCTCAATTTCAATGTTTTTACAGTCAACAACTCGTTGGTTTCTTTCTTCAAATTCAAGGAAAAATAGGTGTTATGCTCAACAAATAAATGATATGAGATGAGAGATGGAGAGGAGAAGAAATCCCACAACACTACATGAATCAATTAGTGTATGAATCTCCAATGCAACTTTAGAAGAAATGACACAGATTAATTACTAAACAGAGAATCAAATGAAGATGAATTATATAAAAGGAAACATTAACACATAAAATAGTCATTAGTGTGAAAGGAACATCAAACCCGAATTCCTACCGCTTACTCTCAGACAATGCTAGAAGAAAAACATAATCATGGAAATGATATACAAGAAACACATATTGAACATAAAGACTGTGATGAATCTCAAATTTCATAAATAGGCAACTTCTACATTAACTTCAAAGAAATAAACAAGTCTTGATACCCCAAGGGTCCAACCCCTCTCTAATCTCGTACCATGAAATTTATAGCGCTATAGGTCCTTTACAACTCACCATTTCGAACTCCAACCCATTTCCCAAAATAGAAACCGTTACAAACAACAAATGACACGTTTTAACTGATTTCCTCCTTTTCAGGATGCAAAATTATGAAAAATAATCTTCAAAGCACCACTTCTAATTATCAAAATGTAACAACTGTGTAAAATATGAGAATGTTTTTTGTATGTATGCTCGTTCTAAAGAAAACCCTCTCTCGGTTTATTGAAAAGCATCTCTCATTGGTTGGAATATGTGTCGTAAAAACATGTATCAAACATAAAATCATGAAAACTAAAAAATAGGGCTCAAATATTCCTTCGAATATCCCAATCCGTGACACCTTTTGAAAATATGAGAGATGTTTTTATTATTTGGCTTTTCCTTGACAAAAAACTCTTGGTTATTTTAAAATTTATTCTCCAATTTGTCACAAAGTGATCTCAAATTTTACCACTAAACTAGTAATTTACGCAACGTGACACCATCTGCTGCGTGACAACATCCTCTATGTGATAGCATCCTCTGCATCCTCTGCATGACAACATCCTCTACACAAAAACATCCTCTGCATCCTTTCCACGACAACATCCTCTATGTCATCTACACGACATCATCCTCTGCATCCTCTACATGACATCCTCTATGTCCTCTACATGGCAACATCCTATGCATGACAACATCCTCCGCACGACAACATCTGCTATGTGACAACATTCGCTACATCCTCTGCGCAACAACATCATCTGTGTCCTCTGTGCGATAGCATCCTCTATGCGACAACATCCTCTGCGCGACAACATCCTATGCATGATGACATCCTCTATGCGACAACATCCTCCATGCAACAACATCCTCCACGGGACATCATCCTCCCTTTGGTGCACAACAAATTTTGCAGCACGCAGTTGCAAATGGAAATGGAAATAATAAATGATAAAACTTTATTTTGAAACCGACCCTTGGAGATGTTAGATGATGATACGAATAAAAAAAATATTGGTGTTAACAGGCATGAATTTGAAAACTGTTGACATACCTATAACCTTAGCTATGAAAATCATGGTGCTAACAGTTGGCTACAGTGGGGATGTTATCCTCCCTACGAGGTAGTAAAGAACAATAGACCAGGTGCCTTATCCATTGGGCTATGCCCAAACCATATACTGTGATCTCCAACCTATAATCTGTTTCTCCACCAACTTGTTCTGCAACTGAACCAAACCCAAACTGAAAATACAAATTGAAAAATGCTGAAAGAAATGCTCACCATGTTGAGCTTATTTGCATCTGCCTACCCTAATTGCTGAAAAAACTGCCAATCAAGTGAAATCAAAATGCCAATGCAACCATGCAAGCACTTTATCCACTATTTGTTTTCTTTGCACATGCTTTCTCCAAAACCTGTTTACTGATGATTCATTAAAAAATGTATCTATAAATTCAAATCTCAAAAAATTAAAAACATTGGGACTGTTTACCACCTCCAAAAAAAATGCAAATGGATCCTCAAAAACATACATAAAACAATCATGTTTCACCCCTTCCACTGCATCCTTGTTTTCATGTAATTCAACCTATTGATTACCACAAAAAGGATGAAAAATATGTTGAGACTGTTGGAAATAACAATCTTCTAAATCAGAAGACAGTGCTTGCTAAAATGAAACCCCTAGTGGAAAGCAATCCCTATCTAATACTGACGTTGATTGACCATCGTATTTATTTCCAAGATGGTAGTTGATCACAGGCTGAAAATCTAAACTAAAATAAACTTCCATGTAATCAACAACAAGGTCATTCAAAGTATGAGAAGGTTGTTGGTCCTCTTCACTAATAACGATTTGCTCATGTAAGATAGTGTCAATGTGAATGCAGTTAGACTTCACTCCTTCCTTTGTTACTCATGATTTACTTTCAACAATTCAAAGGAAGAAAAACATAATGGAAGATAACTTTCATTGGCAAGTCCATTGTTTTCTTCATATTCAACATCATGCCTGGAGGATTTCTGATTTGAAACATTGTAAATATTTTTCTTCAACAATTTGAAAGAAGCAAAACACAATGGAAAAGTTATTTCATTTGATTCAAAACTTTATTCATTTTCTTCACTATCGTCATATGCACATTTGTCGATTTCTTTGGATTGCTGAAAACAATCATTTTCAGATCCAAAAAGTGCAATTGCTTGTTCGGAAGAGTCAACCTCATATTCATCATTGTACTGATCAAAACTTGGTTCACCAAAAATCTTTGTAATGTTATCAAACATGAAAATTCAGGCAACGACTTGTTCTTCTCCAAGATGATCTGCAAATTCACATTCATGGTTGTCTAGAAATGCATACATAAAACAATCAATTTCTTGCTCATTATAACATGGATCCAAATTTAAATCAGTATCAAATCAATTTGAGAGAGTAGCATGTTCTTCAAGATGATCATCATTCTTTGCAAACACATCCTCATGACATCCTTCAAGAAAACTTATGACATGATCATCCTCCTTCATATTATGCACAGTCTGTGGTTCCTCAACTTTCAATTTCTCATCCAAAATCTGATTTTGTAGCTCATTACATGTTTGAATATTGTCTGCAACTTCCTGAGCATTGTTGAACATCTGCTGCAAAAACATAGACTTCCTCTACATTAAAAGAAAATATAAGTCTGATTGAAAGGGTGTTACATAATGGAGAATGGAAGCAACTTCAGGAGGTTGGACTTCTTTAGGCAATTTATAATAAAGACTAGCAAACCTCCTACTGAAATTTGAGATGGTTTCATCTTTCATTCTTCTCATGGCATAAAACTTTGAAAGGAGTATATCCCATGACTTTCTCTTTCTCCAAAATCTATGGAAAGTGTCCCTCAATTCATCCCATGAGATAATCGACCAAGGCTGCAAATATATGAACCATGCTTTGGAATCTCCTTGTAAGGACTGAGAAAAGGCCCTCATAGACACATCATCATGTTCAATCTCAAAAAGGTCTATAAAATGCTCAAGACCTGAATATGTTTTTCAGCTTAATGTCCATCAAGCTCTCCATCGAACCTAGGAAGGTACTTATAATGTTTCAGAGGAAAGTCATGAAGGGTGGAAGGAAATTTAAGAGGACCGTATCTTTCTTGAATCTTGGAGGGTGCATGATTAAGAAAAGAAGGTACAAGCTCAGATTTGGTTTCATTAAGCTCACAAGAATTATCATGAACATCATGTGGCTCAGAGGAAGGATCTTGGTGAATATCAGTTATACAAGAAGGAGGTATACCTACAGTTTGCAATGAAGGATATACAAGGGTAGATATTTGGGCCTCATTTGAATGTAGTAAGTGAAGCAATATTCTTTCAAAAAACTCAGGAAAGGAAAATAAGATATTGATAAAACAAAAAAGTACTTCTTGAACTAAATTTAAGCTCGAGTACCTGATTTTTCCATATTTCTCTTCCATATCTCTGTCAATAGGTCTCATTCTCCAGTGGAGTCTTTGAATCACATTTGAATCTTGATTAGAGTCGCCAGGTGAATGGTACAACCACCTTGTGTTTGACCTCTTTTCACCATCATAAGTCAAATATGATCTTTGTCGTTTTATCCCAGGGAAAATTTCACCTTCAATCCCCGACAACGGTGCTAAAAATGTTAACACTCAGGAATTTATTTGGGTTGTATGATAGAAAAACCCGAGGTAAAAAATTAAACCAACTTTAGATTGTATTCTGACCTATACAACCAGAGAGGGTTCTCTCATATGTATACTCATTGGAAATAACTCAAAGGATTCATCAATAAATGCACAGGGGTCAGATTTTGCAATAGGACAAGTTTGTTTTTATTTTTAAAAGGGATGGTAGGAACAACAAGAAAAATGTACCATTGGGAAATGGAGTCAAGGCATGAATTTCAATGTTTTTATAGCCAACAACTGGTTGGTTTATTTCTTCATATTCGAGGAAAAATAGGCGCTATGCTCAACAAATAAATGATATGAGATGAGATATAGAAAGGAGAATAAATCCCACTACACTACATGCATCAACAAGTGGATGAATCTCTAGTGCAACTTTAGAAGAAAGGACACAAAGATTAATTACTAAATAGAGCAGCAAATGAAGATGAATTCTGTAAAAGTAACCATTAGCACATAACAAGCATCATCAGTGTGAAAGGAGCATTAGACATAGACAAATTCCTACCACTTACTCTCAGAAAATGCTAGAAGTAAAACATAATCATGGAAATGATATACAAGAAACACATATTGAACATAAAGACCGTGATGAATCTCAATTTCAGAAAGAGGCAACTTCTGCATTAACTTCAAAGAAATAAACAAGTCTTGATCCCCCAAGGGTCCAACCCCTCTGTAATATCATACCACAAAATATATAGCACTATAGTTCCTTTACATATCACCATTTCTAAATCCAATCCCTTTCCCAAAATAGAAACCATTACAAATAGTAAATGACAAGTTTTAACTGATTTCCTATTTTTTAGGAGGTGAAATTATGAAAAATAGGCTTCAAAACACCAATTGTAATTCTCAAACTGTAACACTTGTGTACACTTTGAGAACGGTTTTTGTAGATAATCTCGTTATAAAGAAAAACCTCTCTCGGTCTTGAAAATCATCTCCATCTGGCTAGAATACGTGTTGTAAAAACATGTCTCAAACAGGAAATCATGAAAACGGAAAAATAGGGCTCAAAGATTCCTTTGAATCTCCCAATCCATGACACCTTTTGCAAATATGAGATTTTTTTTTTATTATTTGGCTTGTACTCGACAAAAACCTCTCGGGGATTTTCAAAATTCTTCTCTAGTTGGTCATAAAGTGATCTCAAAGTTGACACTAAATCAGTCATTTATGCAGCGCGACAACATCCTTTGCACGGAAACATCTTCTACGTGACAACATCCTCTGCGTGACAACATCCCTTGAACGAAAACATCCTCTACACAAAAACATCCTCTGCATGACAACATCCTCTACGTGACAACATCCTCTACACGACAACATGCTCTGCGTGACAACATCCTTTACGAGACAAAATTCTTTGCACGACAACATCCTCTGCATCCTCTACATGACATAATCCTTTATGTCCTATGTATGACAACATCCTCTACGAGACAACATCCTCTGTGTGACAACATCGTCTACATGAAAACATCCTCCGCACGAGACAATCCTTTGCACGAAAACATCCTTCGTGCGGTGCGCAACAAATTTTGCAACATGCAGTGAATTTTGCAGTGCGCTGTTGCAAATGGAAATCTAAATAATAAATGATAAAGCTTCCATTTGAAACTGACCCTTCGAGATGTTATATGATGCCAAGAATAAAAACAATATTGGTGTTAACAAGCATGAATTTTCAAACTACTGACAAACCGCTAAACTTAGCTATGAAAATCATGGTGCTAACATAATCTTTTCTTTTAGAGGAGTACCCAAGGAAAATACCTTCATCACATCTCGATTCAAACTTTCAAAGCTTGTCATCATCTCTTCTTATGTAGAATTTTCTTCCAAAAACCTTAATGTGTTTGACATTTTTTGGCCTGCCTTTCCAAAATTCATATGGAGTTTTGTCATTGTTAGCTTGGAGTTGTTCTCTATTCAGAATACAAATAGTTGTGTAGACTACATCCCTCCAAAATATATCTGACAATTTATCTTGATTTAGCATAGTTCTGGCCATTTCTTGTACAATCCTATTTTTCCTTTCAGCCACTCTATTTTGTTGAGGAGTTTTTGCAGCTGAGAAGTGTCTTCTTATTCCATGATCTTCACAGAATTCATTAAAATCATCTGAGGTGAATTCTCCTCCATTATCTAACGTTCGACATTTTATCTTCAAATTTGTTTCATTTTCAACTAATGCTTTAAAATTCCCAAAGGCTTATGATTTATTCTTGAGAAAGGTTACCCAAGTCATTCTTGTGTAATCATCATTGATCGGGATGAAGTGACCATTACCTTGTAGAATTTGTGATTTGGTTGGCCCACAGAGATAAGTTTGGATGATTTCCAATGGTCTTGATGTTGAATATTCATTGGTTTTAAATCTCACTCTTGTTTGTTTCCCATGTTGACACAGGGCCTAATGATTTTTGGCATGCATCTTACTTCCTGGTTTTTATTGACCTTGACTGAGTTGTCAAATCTTAAATGTCCTATTCTCTTATGCCATAACCAACTTTCATCTGTTTGTCCCACACAATATACTTATCTTCCAATTTTATTTAGAATGTATACATTGTTTGGAGTTCTAATTGTTGTTGCTACCAATATTGTAGTGTCCTCTTTTCTTATCCTCCATTATTGGGAGTTAAATAGGAGTGTGTGTCCCTCGTCACACAGCTAGTGGACACTTAGAAGGTCATGCTTTAAACCTTCAACCAGAAGAATGTTACCTCTTTTTTCCTTCTGACTTCCAAGGATGACTTTATCTTTCCCAATTCTCTTGGAAGATTTATTATCTCCAAATGAAGCAAATCCTCCCTTCTCTCTCTTTATATCAAAGAATTTGTTTATTATCACCAGTCACATGCCTTAAGCATCCACTCTCTATGTACCAATAGTTTTCTTTGTCTTGAGCATGCATTCCTAAATTACATTCTTCCTGAGAACTCTTCTCTTGCTTCTTCTTGCAGACTTTGGTGGAAGTACTAACAACAATATGTTTTTTAATAGGGGCATGTGTTCAATTTTTTCAATCCTAATCTTTATGGCCAAAATTATGGAATTTATAACATTCAATATCATAGTTAAACAATGGAGAAAATGAATTCATGTTTCCATTGTCAACATGATTTTTGACTTTGTTGTTCACATATAATTATTTATTGGAGCATTGTACATGCCTCCATTTCTTCTTTGGTCGTTTCTTGGATATGCTTTGCATTCTATTTCCTCATGTTGAAAATATTTTCATGAAAAACAATTACCAAGAAAGAGATATTCATACATGTTCATAGTAAGTCTTGTTGGTGTCATAACCTTTCTGAATTCATTCTTCCTGTGAAGGACAATTGGATTCTACTAATCAAGGATTGCTTCATTGGTGTTCTCATTACACTCAATGGGATTTTTGAGGGACATAACACAATTCTTGTATTCTTCCTTGGTTCTCTGTAATGTGGGGTTGGGATTGTAACCAAGTCTAGTTTTGTCGAATGGTGATATTTTATTATTGAGCTTATTTTCTAACATCATGGAACTTTTTTCAATTTTTTTTTTCTGTTTTTCAACTCAACTATTATTACACTGATTTCCTTCATTAGGGAAAAACATTCTTTTTCAATTTTACCACAATCTTCTTCTTTGTTCTGCAGTTGAATCATTATTTCCTCTTCAACTTTATTATGTTCATCTAGTTGAGAAACCAGATCAGAATTATGTGACAATTCTAATTATCTATTATTTCTTCTGTGCCTTTTTATTTCAACTAGGAAACATAGTAATTCTCCTTCAAGATCAATATCTACATCTTCATTTTCTCCAATTTCTGGGATGTTTTCATTGTATTCATACTCATTGGAATATATTTATTGGGCCATGAAGAAAACATCTTCTTCAATATCTTCATCACTTTCAGAATATGAGTAGTCATTCTCTTTGGAATATGCATTCTTCTATTTTTTCTGGAAGTATTTGTTCCTTTGAATTTTACCTTTCTTTTTTCATTGGGGTTAAAATCAAATTTATTTTTGTTGTCCTAGTTTTTATTATGAGGGACTTTGGAAGCAAAGTGTCCTACTTCACCAAAATTAAAACATTTGAAAGAAAGATTACCTTTATATGTTTAAGTTCCTCTTTGGAGCCTTTTTATTGTTAGCACTAGGAATCACCCTCAGATTGCATAGAAGGTAAGCCCAATACCCATCAGGTTATGTGTAAATGTAAATGAGTTTTAAAGAGGTCAAATGGGAAAGACTCAAGATAATAATGTTCTAACTCAGAAATATGGGCTAGCATGCACAAGCAATTGAGGTCTTAGCTAACTTCAGTTAGTAAGTGGGAGTAAAGGTGAATAGAAGGAAGAATTTGATGAGAAAAATGTATAGGTTTACTATAGACATCAGGTCTGTAAGCAACCTAAGGAAGAAAAACTCAAAACACAAGATCTTCTTGAATTCAAAGTTTAAGGACACTAAAGAAACATCATAATAATATTATAATCAAGCATCCATCATAATATAACTATAATAATTCATGTTAATATTTCAAGCATGAATACTTCAGAATCAAAGGAAAATAAGATGGAGTAAGAAAGATGACTTCTATTAATCAAGATGTCTCAAATCAGGTACATAACTAGTTCACAGAAACTTCATCAAAATGTTACAACATAAGGGAGCCTAGTTCAACCATTCAAACCTACTAAATCATTTAGACTATCTATTTATAACAAAAGGGGAGGCAACAGCTAGAGGTGTGAGCTGGCCTTCTTCCCATGAAAATCTGCAAGTAGTTATTCCATCAAACAACTAACTGTTCTATAAAAAGGGAAAATGTTAGCCACTTATCCAACCAACTTTGAACTAACTTGATCTTCTTCATATGCATCTCCTTTCATGCCGAGTGTCTTTCAGATGATTGTAACTGTCATCATGCTTCCTACTGCTATGTTTGTCTTTCTCCACATCAGTAGCCATCCACAAGAATGATATTTCGAGCTCCTTGATTCCTGGTACCTGTTGGTAGCTTCATTCGGTAGCGCTTTGGGTAGCGATCCTTTGTAGTGTCTTCACCAAATTCCTGTAATTTTGTAGCGCGGCCTCCAAACTAGGAATCTCAAATGGGTAGCGCCACACCTGTGTACCTCTGTCAAAATTCAAACTCTGTCCAAAATTTCAGTAGTGCCATGTCTGTGTGCTTTTGTGATGAATTTGACCCCTGTCTAAAATTTCAGTAGTGCCTTCCTGTGTGTCTTCGTACAATTTGGTAGGGCCTCGACTGAATTCGTAGCACCACATTGCAATTCCTATATATTTGGTAGCACCCGCAGGTCGTTAGCAACGCCATCGCTACATTAGTCTTAGGTGATTAGGCAACGTTAGAGGTAACAAACTAATAGGACATGAAAATTAGACAATTCTGTAGAGCCATAGCACTACGGAATGTCTGTGCTACTACTATTGAAGAGATTAATTCTTTGCAGAACACCAAAAACTTTGAGTAGTATGCATTAGAATCCTATATAGGTGTAAAAAGTAGTATTCCCTTAATTACTTATTCTTGCAAAAAGGGGTCATTCCCCAAAATGGAGCTTACTTTTCACCAATCACTTCATCAACCTGACACTCCTTCTTGTAGGAGGAATTCCCTTTGGCACAACAACATGCTTCCTTTTAGAAGTAGTACTCTTCTTCACTAGATATGTGCTTTCCTTGGCTATTGGCTTCTCCTTTTCAATAGCATCTTCAACCAACACATTCAAGTTTCTTTGAGCCATCTCATATTTGAATTGTTGCAACTCTACTTGTTTGCACGAGGGAAGACCCAGAGTTCAATGCTACAACAACACACCAACAAAACCCTAACTACCGACCCTTTCGGCAACACCTGTGAAGCAGATAAAGTCTCACCCGAGGTAGAGGCATGGGTGGTTGCAGGACTCAGGTGTCTGCAACCTTAGCTAGGACACAGATATATGATTATAATACTTGATAAAGAACTTAGCACTGTTAGTTCATCATTATTTAACCAATATCTAATCCGTAGAGAAAACAAAGCATCGTAGCATTCACCCTGATCTAATGTATTTAAGCACTTAGCATAAATAAATGGATCAGATCTAATAGATTCAAGCATTAAGAACATTCACCTGTATCAGATCTAGCATTTAGATTCATCATAAGCACAAAGTGTAAACATATCTATCTATCTATCTATATCAAGCACTTAGCAAATAACACATAAATACACCAACACATCACACAAAACAGAGCAAGACAACATATACGTGGTTCAACCCCACCCTGGGGCTACGTCCACCATCTTTTCTACTTTATTAGCTTCTTTAATTAGATACATGCACAGAGCCACAAAACCCTACTCCGCATAAGACAGAAGATTTGTGCAGCTCGCTAGATCCTTCTTCCTTGCATTACAACACAAATCCCTTCACAATCTGTTACAACCACTTGCACTTAGCTCTACAAGTCTCTCACACTATGAACAAAGCATTTACAAACCACACTTGCACTTAGCAAAACATCACGTAGATGCCTCTTCTTCTTCCCTTACCTCACATAAACATCTATTTATATATTACAAAATAGGCCTAAGCATGGGTAATCCCATGGGACAACATTCCCATACCCGTTACATATTCTCAAATCCCAAAAAGGACCCAAAAAGGGGTCGAGATCCCGCAATCTCTGCTTCGTCTTGCACTCTTCCTTTGACAAGCTATTGAATTCCCCAAATGGTCAAACATTACCAAGAACCCTCAAAACTTGGTCAAGGGCCAATAGGCCCCCAACACTCACCTGTGACTCCTCCCAAGTCACTCTAGTATGACTAGTTCTTCTTCGAACATCTCAAGCTTGGCTCGAGCTACTTCGACTTGTTCCTGTGCTATGACCTCTTGTTCAACAAACTCTTGGATGACTGCATCATTGATAGGTCCCTCTAGACGTTGTTCAGCTGTAGTGACAACCTGCTCTAGCTTTGCTCCTTGTCCTTCTACCTCTGTAAACAATTGGTACACCTTTTCTTGTACAGGTTGGATTTTCTAAGTTACCTTCATACGTATGCTCTGGATAGTGTGGATCTGCTATTGGGCAGTCTGTTGCTCTTGGGATCGCTTCATTATTTCCAAAGCTGATAGGGGATTCAACTATGCCTGTATCTTTTCGGCTTGATACTTCACCTCTTGGAGCTATGAATCCAGTACCTTCAGTTTCAGGTTCTCCGTGAGTTTTTCATAGGTTTGGGCACTGCGATCAATGAGTTTCTTACATTCTAGGGTAAGAGCCTTTAGCCTTTCAATTGTTCTCCAGGAGGTTGCTTCTCTTTGGTCTCTTACATCTTGTGGGGTCTCAGGTACAGTGCGTAGCTCCAAATATGCTATGCATTGTTGTAGTTGATGGATGGATTTTGCGAGCTAGTTCATCTACTGTGTAACTCAGTCTTCTACCTTGATCTATAAGACTATCACAAAGAGAAGTTCTCTATTGAATGCTTCTTTTACTTCAAGATTCTCCACGATCAATTGTTCCTTTTCGTGTTGTAGCTGTGCTTTTTCTTCATTAAACTTCACTTGGAGACCAAGCTTTTCTTGTTCTGTAGCACTACGTTGCTCTATGAGTACTCCTTGTACTTGTGTCAAAGCGTGGGTGGCTTATTCTATTTCCTCTTGTGCTCATTAATCTCCCCAATGGCTATATTTCTTCACCATGGCGAAGCGCCATGTGACGATGTTTTATTATCTCGATGAAGCTCCACTTTTGCAAATTTTCCTTCTGCGAGGTTCCTTATGTGTCTTCCTGTAACTTTTCGATCTTAGCTCTCTTCTTACTTAGTTTTCTAGACTTCTTTCCAGTGAGATTCATCTTGGTATTCTTTTTCCCATTCTGATTCTTATCTTCTTTTGGCATGGTTACTTCGCGTTGTTGAGATTATTTCCTAGGATTCGAGGATGATCCTTCTTCTTTATCTGGAATAGGTACTTCAATCTTTTGTTGGTTTTCTAGTGTTCTTGTAACTTTGACATCCGGGTCTCTAGTGTTAAATAGCTTCGATGTGTTCTTATGTTCTTCAATCAAGTGTGCGATCCTTCTAGTCATGAATTCTTTTAACTCTTACTTCTGTTGTTCTAAAACTTCTTCTTCTTATTTCCTTCTGGCCTGATCTCTTTCAATCCAAGGTTTTCCTAGTAGCATGGTAAATGGGGCACTATTCTCAATAAATTTAATAATCTCAAAATATTCCTCTGTCAAAGTTCTGTTAGCAATCATAGGTATACGGGTGATCTTTCTACATAGGTTTATCATATTTCCTTTAAATAGTCTTATTCCTCCTAATTAAGGAATCATAGCAGGCCTCCCTATAGCTTCCCAAGTTCTCTTTGTCGTGATGTTCACCTATGTTTCCTCATTTAGAACACAGTCAATGTCGAAGTCTCCTATTCTTGCTTCAAGGAATTCTTTTTCTTTGAAGATCTCTGATAATATGACATGTCGGTGGTCATTCAGGGTTTCTCTCATCTATAACAATACTTTCTCTGATTCTTTCTAGGATTCTGCCATAATCTTAGTTTTTGGATCTGACTTAGGATTTTCTTGTTTCAGATTCATTCTTTCAACTTTAGCAATCATTCTAGGGAAATCCAATACTTCACAGTCCATAGCTTTACAACAAAGACATCTAGGTCTTCTCACATGGCATTCCTTAGCAAGATGTCCTGATTTTCTGCAACTGTAACAGAGAGTTAATCCTCTCTTTCTTTTAACTGATCCCCAACGCTTTTTGTACTATGTGCTAGGATCGTGGTAGCTAACCTGCAAAAAAATATTTCTAGGATCCTACATCCATTTGTTAGTCCAAATATTCTTTCTATACATAGGTATAACATATATTTCACTATTCTTATTAAATCTACTGATATCAAATCTTTTTTCATCTATTAATGCCCTAGTTTTCAAGTTAGGACATAATCTATCAAACATACCTAGATCCATACTATTGAAACACAAATTTCCACTTATATTAATTCTACAGAGAACAAACCTTTCAGATCTAAAACTTTTCAATATTCTTACCTTTATCAAAGCATAGAGCTTTTATATCTTATCTCTTTTAATAAAAAATTCTCATTTTTACCTTTCTCATAGGACAAAGATTTCAGATCTTACCTTGTTTCTTCAGATCAAACTTATTTTCCTTAGCACAACGCTTTTCAAACTAAGTAGAGTAATGTGCACTAGAGAAATAGATTTACGCATAGAGATTTCACAATTTCAGATCAGATCTTTGCGCAAAGATTCTTCTTCCTTCGTTCCTAGTAATCACAGCTTCAGGTCCTAGCAATGGAACCATTTTTTGGCACAGGGGCAGACCCAGGGTTCAACGCTACAACAACGCACCAACAAAACCCTAACTACTGGCCCTTTCGGCAACACCTGCGAAGAAAATGAAGTCTCACCCGAGGTAGAGGCAGGGGTGATTGCAAGAGTCAGGTGTCTACAACCTTAGCTGGGACACAGATCTATGATTGTAATACTTGATAGAGAACTTAGCACCGTTAGTTCATCATTATTTAACGAATATCTACTCCATAGAGAAAACAGAGCATCGCAACATTCACCCTGATATAATGTATTTAAGCACTTAGCATAAATAAATGGATCAGATATAGCAGATTCAAGCACTAAGAACATTCACCTATATCAGATCTCGCATCCATATTCATCATAAGCACAAAGCATAAACAAATATATCTATCTATCTATATCAATCACTTAAGAAAAAAACACATAAATACACCAACACATTTCACAAAGAAAAGAAACACAACATATACGTGGTTCACCCACCCTGGGGCTACGTCCACCAAATCTTATTCTTTATTAGCTTCTTCAATTAGATACATGCACAGAGCCATGAAACCCTACTCCTCATAAGACAGAAAATATACGCAACTCGCTAGATCCTTCTTCCTTGCGTTACATCACAAATCCCTTCACATTCTGTTACAACCACTTGCACTTAGCTCTGCAAGTCTCTCACACTATGCATAAAGCATTTACAAACCACACTTGTACTTATCACAACATCATGTAGATGCCTCTTCTTATTCCCTTACCTCGCCTAGACATCTATTTATATATTACAAAATAGGCCTAAGCATGGCTAAACCCATGGGTCAACATTCCCATTCCCGTTACATATTCTCAAATCCCAAAAAGCACCCAAAAAGGGGCCAAGATCTTGTGATCTCTGCTTCATCTTGCGCTCCACATTTGATAGGCTTTCGAAGTCCCAAAATCGTCAAACATGACCAAGAACCCTCAAAACTTGGTCAAGGGCCAACATTGCTTTGAGCTTTATGTTCTGAGACTAAAAGTCTTTGTTTTGCCTATAGAGGTTCTTGAGTTTCCAATGAAGAGGCAGGTCTCTTCTTATTGTGAATCTTGCTAAGTCAAGAGTGTGGTTGTAGCCATCCATGGGTTCTTTCTTATTAATTCTTTGAGATAGGGCTTCAAATTTTAGATGAGCCACCTCCTTTCTAACTTCCCTGAGTTGTTTAATCAATATTTTGAAGGTCTGGTTGTTAGTTGGAATTGTGATGTGGATAGTCTCAACAGGATTTTGTATGGCTTCATCTTCCTATTGCATAGGTATTACTTCTTCTATCTCAACAGGCTTCTCAATGCCTTTGCCCTTGTCTTTCTTCTTCTTCAGAATGGAAGCCACAGACTTCTCAATGATTTCACCCTTATCCTTCTTCTTCTGTGGAAAAGAAACCTTTGGTAGGACCTGTTCTTCAAAAGCCTCCTTGAGAGTTGATGACCTTGTAAAAGGCTTTCGGCTCTTAGTGCTAATTGTTGAAGGGGATGAAGAGAAGTGTAGTTTCCTTCCTTTTTTGGTTGTGGCTTTAATAGAGGAAGGGACTTCTTCTAGTTCTAGTGCGGGAGGGGGTGAAACGTCTCTCTTTGGAGAATGGTAAGCCTCCTCCTTAGTTATTGAAACCTCCTTAATGGATTCTTGATCTTGAACATGAGCTTTACTCTTTCTTTTCTTGCTAGCACATGTTGGAGCATCACTGGTGGATGGAAAACAGATTGCTATCTGTGACTGAGGAGTAGCTGCTATGTCCAATTTCATGTGAGCAATAGTAATGAAGTGTTCCCATGAGATATTCCTCTTTCTCAGCTCTTCAGAAACCAACATTCTAATCAATCCAGAATGAAAAATGCTAGTATCCATAGCCTTTGATTTGGATTGAACCCTGTTTGACATCTTGCCTATGCTCCTTAGAAAATAGAAGGGAATGTTCATTTCAACTTTTCCATTAAAATGAAACAGAAGCCTTATATGGTAATGGAATAGTGTATTGAACCTCCCTTCACATGTGAAGTACCTTTGAATGATCCTCAATATTTTATCAAATTCTCCAACCAGATGATTTCTTGGTACCCCTTTGGATAGATTGTTAGTTTGATATTCAGGTTTAAGGAAGTCTTTGAAAAACGTTGTATCGAAGGCCATGAACTTAAACCAATTATACCCAGTGATAGGGATCCCTGTAGCTGTTGAAATAGAGGTCTCAGAGACCTCAAACTCTAGGTCCCCTACCTTGGTCTTCAGGCCATCAAAATGTAAGGAAAACTACCTTTCCACGTCAGGATGACCTCTTTGCATATTTTGGTAGAATGTGAGGCAGCCCACCCTTTGGAAAAATTCTCTATCCATGGGATTTGCCTCCAATAAATGCATGTCTGCAGGCTCAGTTCTAACCACATTACCTCCCTTGTGCGACCTCTTCTTCTGAGGAGTCCTCATAGTTTAGGATGAAAGATTAAGAGCTATGGAGTGGGATGTACCAAAGAAATACAAAGGCAAGAACGATAAATTTGAATCCTTATGGATCGGTCCCTTCAAAATTTCTAATGTTTTCTCGAATAACACTTATAAGTTGAAAATCTTCGAGGATGACGAAGTTTTTGGTGGCCCTGTCAATGGGTATTTTCTCAAAAAGTACTTTTCTTGAGCCATGCGCCAAGAATGTTAGCACTAGGAATCACCCTCATATTGCATAGAAGGTAAGCCCAATACCCATCAGGTTATGTGTAAATGTAAATGAGTTTTAAAGAGGTCAAATGGAAAAGACTCAAGATAATAATGTTCTAACTCAAAAATCTAGGCTAGCATGCACAGGCAATTGAGGTCTTGGATAAATTTAGTCAGTAAGTGGGAGTAAAGGTCAATAGAGGGAAGACTTTGATGAGAAAAATGTAGAGGTTTACTACAGACATCAGGTCTGTAAGAAGGCTAAGGAATAAAAACTCAAAACACAATATCTTCTTGAATTCAAAGTTCAAGGACACTAAAGAAACATCATAATAATATTATAATCAAACATCCATCATAATATCACTAGAATAATTCATGTGAATCTTTCAAGCATGAATACTTCATAATCAGAGGCAAATAAGCGGGAGTAAGAAAGCTGACTTCTATTAGTCAATATGTCTTAAATCAGGTAGATAACCAGTTCAGAGAAACTTCATCAAAATATTATAGCATAAGGGAGCCTACCTCAACCATTCGAACTTACTAAAGAATTTAGACTATATATTTATAACAAAAGGGGAGGCAACAACTGCAGGTGCGATATGGCCTTCTTCCCATGAAAATATCCAAGTAGTTATTTCATCTAACAACTTAAACTAACAACTGTGCTATAAATAGAGAAAATGTTCTCCACTGATCCAACCAACTTTGAACTGACTTGATCTTATTGATACACATATCCCTACATGCCAAGTGTCTTTCATATGCTTGTAACTGTCATCATGCTCTCAGCGACTATCTTTTTCTTTCTCCACATCAACAACCATCCACAAGAACGATATTTTGAGCTCCTTGATTCCTGGTACCTATTGGTAGCTTCATTCGGTAGCACTCTGGGTAGAGAACCTTTGTAGCGTCTTCACCAAATTCCAGTAATTCCATAGTGTGACCTCCAAACTAGGCATGTCGAATGGGTAGCGCCATGCCTGTGCGCCTTTGTCAAAATTTGGCCTCTATCCAAAATTTTAGTAGTGCCATGCTTGTGTGCTTCTATGTTGAATTTGACCTCTGTCTAAAATTCCAATAGTGCCTTCCTATGTGTCTACCCACAATTTGGTAGCACCTCGACTGAGTTCGCAACACCACATTCCAATGCCGATAAATTTGGTAGCAACCCCGGGTATTTAGCAGGGCCATCGCTACATCAGTCTTAGGTGATTAGGAAGTGTTAGAGGCAACAGACTAATAGGATATGAAAATTATACAATTATCTAGCACCATAGAGCTACAGAATGTCTACGCTACTACTATTGAAGATATTAATTCTTTGCAGAACACCAAAAACTTTGAGCAGTATGCATTAGAAGCCTATATAGGTGGAAAAATTAGTATTCCCTTAATTACTTATCCTTTCAAAAAGGGGCCATTCCCAAAAATGGAGATTACTTTTCACCAATCACTCCATCAACCTGACACTCCTTCTTGTAGGAGGACTTCCCTCTGGCACAATAGCATGCTTACCTTTAGCAATAAAAATATTATTCGCTAGATCTATGCTTTCCTTGGCTAATGGCTTCTCCTTTTCAATAACAGCTTCAACCAACACATTCAAGTTTCTTTGAGCCATCTCATCTTGGAATTGTTGCAACTCTTCTTTGAGCTTTCTATTCTGAGAATGAAAGTCTTGCCTATAGAGGTTCTTGAGTTCCCTATGAAGAGGCTAGGCTCTTCTTGCTGTGAATATTGCTAAGTAAAGAGTGTGGCTGTAGCCATCCATGAGTTCTTTCATCTTAATTCTTTCAGATAGGGCTTCATATTTTAGACGAGCGACCTCTTTTCTAGATTCCCTGAGTTGTCTAATCAATCTTTTGAGGGTTTGGTTGATAGGTGGATTGGTGATGTGGATAGTCTCAACATGGCTTTTTATGGCTTCATCTTCTTGTTGCATAAGGATTACTTCTTCTATCAAATTCTCAAACCAGATGATTTCTTGGTACCCCTTTGGACAAATTGTCAATTTGATATTTAGGTTTAAGGAAGTCTTTGGCAAAGGCTACATCCAAGGACATGGATTTAAACCAATTCTCCCTAGTGATAGATATCCCTGTAGATGCTGAAATAGAGGTCTCAGACACCTCAAACTATAGGTCCCCTACCTTGGTCTTCATGGCATCAAAATGTAAGGAAAACTACCTTGCCACCTCAGGATGACCTCTTTTCATATTTTGGTAGAAAGTGAGGCACCCCACCCTTTGGAAAAATTCTCTAGCCATGGGCTTTGCCTTGACTAAATGCATGTATGTAGGCTCAATTCTAACCACATTACTTCCGTTGTGCGACCTCTTCTTCTGAGGAGTCTCCATAGTTTATGATGAAATCTTAAGAGCTATGGAGTGGTGATGACTAGGAAAACAAAGAGTCAGACTTCAAAAGAATCTGATAGTGATGAGTGGCTTCCCCTTTCCAAGAATTCTCCCTAACTCAGACTGATTGCTAGCTTAGGAAACACTAGTTGTGAATTTCTCTCCCTTGACTATGTACAGATACTAAAACTGAGGAAAACTCATATGGTGAAGGGATACACTGTAATTTTCTTTGAAAACTGGGTCGAAAATAGTCCAATTCAAAATATAGAGGAGGAAGGGGAAAAAAGCAGCGTCGTTTCAATAGCGTTTCTCGGTAGCACACTGTGCATACAGGAGATGAAACTTGCTTGGAAACTGAGAACTCCGGAGAAATGGAAATTAGATGTCTTAATACCGATACCAAGCGATGGTAACTGCAATTTTGAGTGGAAGGAAAACTAATAGGAAGGCGTGAGGAAAAGATCTCCTCCAACTATGTAGGCACGATAGCTACCAAAACTCTGAGCGATATATTCTCCTTGAAATTGATATGCAGAGAGGGAAAATCATGGAATACCTGGAGAATAATGACAACTCAGAGTTTCAAAAAAATATTAGTAAAGTATCATGAGAAACTCAACCTTTGAATCCACCTCATCATTTGATCTGGTAGCGCCACTGCCAACTGGTAGTTTGTGCAACACAAAAATTTGAGCTTTCAAAATTTGAAAACTATTAGCAGAGCTCATAAAGATGAATACTCGAAGGAATCATTTAACTAACCATGGTGATGAAAACAAGGAATATATGACATCCATGAAATAATCAATAAATCATGGTGAAAGATGATGGACATAGAGTGTGCTACAGAAATTACTGGTGAGTTGGCAGCGCTCCTTTTCAAACAATGATTTGACTAGTAAGCATAAGACAAAGGCACAACATGACAAGGCTACAGAGGAATGAGTCAGGAGGGTGACATGTCAAGTCAATATGGTCGTGGATTAAGTCGAACTTAGTGTCAAATCATGAAGGGGATCAAAACATAATTCATGAAAATGAACCTAGGCCAAAAGTTTATGTGAGGATCAAATTTTGAGCCATGACTTAAACCTTTATTTATCAAAGTCATCTAAGTAAATCACACATTTAAGAGACAAATCAAAATTAAAAAATCTAAAGGCTTAGAAAAATCAAAACTAAGGGCTAAAGACCCAAGGAAACTTAGTGTGATAACACTTACAAAGTTGGCTTCTTCTATATCAGAATCATCATTAGAGTTGTCACTTGATCTTTCTTTTCTTCTATCGGTATTCTTTGAGGATTTTAATTTTTCTTCTCTTTTAGGTAGTTCTTCTTGTCCTATTCACATCTCATAGGATGTAAGAATTCCATGAAATTCATCCATTGTTAATTTGTCTAAATCTTTTCTATCTTCAAGAGTTGATATCTTAGGATTGAATCTCATAGGAAGTGATCTGAGTACTTTTTGCATCGTGAATTTCTCATCAATCATTTCCCCCAAACCTATGATGATGTTTACAATTCCATCAACACATAGAAGGTATTATGCAATGTTTTCTTCTTCATTGATCTTCAGGATTTCAAATTGACTCCTATGAGTTTGTAGTTTTTCTTGTTTGACTTTATCATCTCCTTCATAGGTGTTCTGTAGTTTATCCCACATCTCCTTTGTTGATTTACAATGCATAACTTTGGTGAATTATGATTTTGATAATCCTTATAGAATTTCATTCATGGATTTTGCATGGTTGTCTCCAAGCTTCTTTGTACATATATCAAAGAGTGGATTTGTTGGATTTTCATAACAATTCTTGAATGATTCCCAGACATCATACCCTACTGATTACAATTACACTCTCATTTTGATGCTCCAAAAGGAATAATTTATTCCATCAAAGTATGGAGATATATTTAAGGATAGTCTCTCATGTTTATACATGTGATCTGCTAGGATATTCCTTCTAGTGGTTAGACTATTGTTTAAGGAACCCACTCTGATACAAATTTTTGGAATGTTCAATAGTATTGAGAAAGGGGGGGTGAATTAGTACTGCATACTTTATTTCCTTTTTTCTCTAAACTAATTTAAATCATATTATCATTTATGACTGCAGACATTCATATCACAAATATACTCATCATAATCACATACATTAATCAACACATCCATAGATATAGAAGTGGAAACCCATACTATGAAAACCTTGAAAGTATTTTGCAGATAAATGCCAATTTGTGTATAAACAATTTTATGTGAGGACACCAATCCTCATATGAGCACCAAATCATAATTCACACACTCATATGCAAATGAATTAGGAAAGTAATCCTCCTATGAGAACCAACTCATAATTCATGCACCAACCTATAATTGAATGAGGAAACCAATCCTCTTATGAGCACCAACTCAGCGTGTAGGAACCAACATATAGATTTATTGGTCAAAGGAAACAACATGTTGATTTAGGTCTAACTCAATCTTTCCTTGCTCCACCTTTCCACCCTTATTTTTTCATTTTTTCACAAGAAACTATTGTACTTCATTTACATTTTTCCTCTTGATCTAAAATAGTCTTTCAAAAAATTCTAGAACATAGTTACTTATGTACAGAACTATCATAATTTCACTATATATTCTTAATAAATTTCTCTGTATTCTCACTGAAATGCTTATGTCTTAATAATGCTCCTATTCACAAAAATTACTCATGTAAAGTTTATGTAACCATACCTTTCAATTATTTCCCTAAAAATTCAATGCACATAACAAGTCTTTGGTCCTTTAGAATGCCCATAATTCCATATTCCTTTTTACATCACCATGAAAATGATCTCCCTTTATCATTGTATTCAACAAGTAATCTTCATCCAAATTATCCCTTCTTTCATTAGCTCAGAATCACCATATTAGTGCTCCCCTTTTTGTTACTTCATTTTCTCAGTCCCACTTAATCTTCTCATCATTGTAAATAAATATAAATACGGTTTAATTCTAGACTATATGTGGACTTTATTAACATTGGAAGTGGACCTAGTGATTCTTTGAGTCGACAAGTAGAAAATTTGCCATTGAATTGGTTCACACCATGCATAATCCCCTGGGGATAATTTTCCTTCGTTACTTGACTTATCCCAATGGGACTAGGACCAATTGCATGGGACCATGGGATTTATTGCGGTGGTTCAGACCCTTGACTCAGATATCAAGGTAGTTGTGGGACGCAGTAAACAATATGATGATGTGTGTATATTTTTCTATCACATGTCAAAATTGCAGGGGGGGGGTGCCTCGTTATTAAACTTATTTCTAGTTGAGGGCCTGTATTTTTTGAGGATTGTTGATCTGGCCTTTACGTCAACGATCATATCTTCCCTTCATGCTAGTCTCCTCCCCTTCAAAACTTCTATTTTGGGTCGTTGATTTGGTGGCTTATACTATTTCCTGCGTTAATATGTGTTAAAATATTTGGCATGGAGACCATATGTTGTGGGACCTCATGTTCCATGTATCATCTCATGTGTGGGGGTTCTTACATCAATTAATGTATCTCAACACTTAACCAATGTTCAACACATTAGAACCTCTGATGGAAAAGATTCGAGATGACAAGAACCATTGATATAATAGCTCATTCAATCTCTTTCGTTGATCTCTTCTAAATGGGAATCGATCTCTTCCTTAATATCCTCATATATTTTAACCTCCAAGATGACTTTTTTTCATCGATATGAATCTAAAATGGATGTCAAGATATCCCTAATACCACCATCGACTCTCAAGACTTATTACAAAATCCTTCTGACTCCGATCCAATGGATCTTATTCATCACTAGCTAATATGATGGAAAAAAATTACTTTCCCATACTTCTACTACACCACTTTTCATCATCGATCTTCCTTACAATCAAATCATCTCCATTGATTTCTCTTTCCAATTCAATATTTGTTTTTCAAAATTTTCATCAAGTGTTTATTATCGATATGTTATGGGCATCAAATTTCATTACTAGTCATTGGTTTTCTCTTAAAGGGCATAAACTATTCCATCCATGAGCAATTCCTCCAGATGGAAATCAATATATGAATCAACCAAGTTAGAAACTACTTTTTCAGTTTTTTCCACTACCATTTGTCTATATAGTTCACTTTCATCTCTATGGTCTTCAACAATTCTTCCCACAATGTCAACCACTTTCACTTTGTTAGCTATATCAATAGTTGTATATTCCAACTTCTTGTAGTTCTTGAACTACCAAGCCTTCCTTGTCATTTGTCATAAATGAAAATATGCTAAACCACATCTACACCTTGAAATCAATGAAAATATTATCCAACATTATGAAAATAAGGGGAAAAATCATAAAAGGGAAGGACAAGAGAAGTTACCTGGAGTTCAAAACTAGCAACCAGGTATTGTGGAGCCTTTGAAATCATAAGGAAGATTGAACCTATTCCATATGTTAGCGCCACCATTTTAATCTTTAGCTAAGGTTAGTCTTAGTCGAGTCATGACCTATCTGTCAAGGCTTGCGAAGTCAGGTACTGGACAACAAAAGGGTCGAAGTCAGCAAGTGGTTGTTTGGCCCTTGGAGTTGGGAAGGAATGTCAGATTCAAAGCATGTTTGAATGGTACGAGTATGTTCCCAAATAGTCAATTCCTATCAAAAAGGGAGTTTCTACAAGCCCCAGATCGAGGCAATTTGTTAATAGAAGTCACGTCAGCAAGTGCAGTGACCATCATTAGCTCATTATGAGGGATGGAAGAATGAAAATCACGGTGTTTGTATCACATCTTCCCTACAGATCTTATCAGTTATACTTTACACACACTGGGGTGCTATGGAAGATCTTCAGTTTGTTTCAAAACATCCAGTCGCCATGAATTCAGTGTTCTTTGGTACATTTCCACCTCCCGCCTACTCTATTATAAATTCCATATTTCCTACATGCATCCCATTCGCCAATCGGGCTTATACACTATTTGTAGTTTTTCTCGCAAGCCCAGGTTTATCGAATTTTCTACCTTGGGCCCATGTCAACTCCGTTGCGCACAAGACAAATATGAATTGCACTATGGATACCTGCCAAAACATAAGGAAAGGTGTGCAAAGTGGCATAAGAACTAGGCCCGAGCCCCAAAGCGGCAGGGCTTTGTTCTTTCTCACAACTGGTTTTCCCCAAGGATCCAAAGGGAGATTTCCCTCTACACATGGAAAGGGTAATATCACACTGCACAGAGGCCGTATTGGAAGAGACTAAGTAGAAAAAAGGAGAGTTAGAAGCCCTGTCCCCCGAACAAAAAATGCCTTGAAGAAGGGGCAGGCCAAAGAATAACAAGGCAACTGGGGAAACTCTAGTCCCAAGTGAACCATGCGTGACATCAACTTCCAAAGAATCACTTATGCATGCCATTCAGCTAGAACCAACCGAAGGTACAAGACGCAAAATCCAGAATAGAGTGAGAAAGAAAAATATCAAAGGCACAAATGTTCAAGAACCATCCCAATAGATGAATCAACCACAACTCACTATCGCCGAGCTTTACCAGGAGAATAGGGAACTAAGACGACAATTGGCACCAAAGACCCTTGAAGTGTCAGCATCGCAAGGCTGCAAAGGAAACATGACGTGGCTCAAGAGAAAGATGAGATAGATGCAAGATACAATTGTACAACTATGCAAAACACAAAGGCTATCAGAGGAAAGGAATGCAAAGTAGTTCAGAGAATGTGAAGCGACCGAGGGGAAAGTCTGTGCAGAGGAAACATGATTAACTTAGTTCATTCTCGTATACTCAAATGGAGCATGGGTATTGACAGTTTTGAAGGAGGCATCACCTTTAGAAGTTTTTTTTTTTGGTAACAACCACGACAACCAACAACCACTCTCCACAAACACACCCCAACAAATGAGTGTGTGACATAAATCAAGGTCGTTACAGTAGATGGCGGGAGTCTGACAAAACATTTGGTCATTCAAATATCTTTTCGAAGGAAGGAATTGATAGATTACTCTCCCCATGATGAGACCTTGCTGGTAACCGAGTCCCTGTGGCACAATACAAGCAGTCATGATGCGACCAGATGCAGTTGTTTTCTATTTTTGGAGAGGCGTCATGCGAAGAGTCATTTAGCACAGTATAGTCAGTTTCCTAAATTCTAAAGATAGTAGCTAGAAAGCAGGGTATCCCAAGCGATGCCCTCACCTATATATTTGATCTTTTCAATGTAAGCCAGGTTGGTTGGGAAACTAGTGTAGATAGTGACTATTGAATGTAGTTTGAGCTCGATCAAAATTTGATGCAAAATTCCTGAAGCTTGATGAAAAGATTCTAATTATATTAGTTGGATGTGTTGTTTCCTTTCTTTGCATACATACTTCCTATATTCTTTATTCATATCTATTTATGTCTAAATAGGAACATATTTTTGAACCTGGGATTCACTGTGTAGTGACCTGGGATTCGTGCCATTCAGACAAACCATTTTCCTCTAAGTTAACTTTGAATTCATCCTCAATAGTGCTTCGAGTTGCTTCATGTGTTTTTCTCCCACCAAACACAACAACTTTTCACTGAAGATTTTTTCTCGCTAAGCCTTCATCCTCTCAATTTCAGTCACTGATTCATTTTTTTCTATCGTTTTCTCGAAACGACTCCATAGAACAAGGTCTTACTCTCTTTCACCAATATAAACAAAACTTACTATTTTAAAGGTGTTTAAATCTAGCCGATACCTCAAAGTCATATCCTGTACTGAGACAAAGTCTCCCGGGAGAGCCTTCTCCAGGTCCGAAAGGCTAGCTTTGGATCTCAAAGTTGGCTTGTAGGTTGCCTATGTCATTTGTTTCTCAGTCAAATGAAGTTTACAGAGTTGTAACATTCCAGCGTCGTTGCCAGGGATGGAATTGAATAAATTTTCCATGGGAGAACGACTAAAGTTACAGTTTTTACCCCTGAGGATAACAAAGGGACAAACATCTCTATTGGATGAAACCTTTACATTGGCGACTGCAGTCAAAACGAACAGTAGCACCAAGTAGTGTGGTTTAGGAATACTAGCTCCAAAGACGATCTATACAAGATAACATCTTCACCCAAACCCTATAGAGCCTCTGTGTGACCCCGAGAAACTTCTGCACAGGACTAGGGAGAAAGCACCAGACCCATTCTATTACCTGGATAGAATCCCGTTCTTACCCAAAGACGACATGCAAAGAATTGACGACCTTGAGTTTGATGCACTATTTTAGCAAACCTTGTTCAGGTCTAAGTCAAAAACTAGCCTGGACAAAATAGTTTTTGACTAGAAGAGATTCCAAGCTATGATACCTAATAATATCCCTAAAATCCCCAACCCTCCTAGAGCCATGGCCACCAGATTCTCCCCCCTCATCATCCCAGCCTAACTGCATGATTTGCCCCAAAATTATAGCCAGAGGATTAAGCTCTATGATGGTGAAGGGAATGTTTCAGCCCGGAGGCATCTGGATCGGTTCAACGCTTTCATCGACCTCAAGGAGGTAGATTATGAAGACATGAAAATGAGGTTGTTCGCATAGATCCTTTAGGGCGAGGTGAGGAAATGCTTCAAATCCATCTCGACAAAAAGCATTCAAGACTTTGCCACATTCAAAACCTCTTTCATTACTAGATGGGGTGACAAGAAGAACCCTTTGCAGTTGTTGACACAATACAATAATATGAAGAGGGCATTGGGGGATACAGTGCAAGAATTCTTAGCCCATTTCATGAGAGTTTATAACTCGATTCCTGTAGAAGTCTAGCTACCCCTGGGGGTTGCACAACTGCGATACGCTGACTCCTTCGACAACGATTTCACCTTGTTGTAGAGAGAAAGGAGATAAACAAATCTAGATGCCATGATGAGCAATGTAATCAAAGTCGAGGTAAACATGATGGCATTAGGGAAGATCAAACAGAGATTCAACACAGGTGATAATAAACCCCATGGGGATTCACAGCCATCAACATATTAGTCTTATGAACACAATTTCGATGTGATGTTGAAGACGATGGAAAAATTTATGGAAATAATGTCCATGGGAAATAGACTTGCTACCCGAGAACAACATGACCCCTAGCCCAAAAATCAAAACCTCAGAAGGGGCCAAGTTCCTCAGATCAGACAGAGGTAGCAGAGAGACCAGGGCAACTAGCAGACAAGGCCTCTATTCCAAAACAATTATGTGGATGAGGATTTCGATCAGATGTTCAAAGATCAAATGCATTGCTACGATGACAAGAACCTGCACATGTTTTTAACAAAGGGCGAACATGATCAGTACATGAGCGAAAAAAACAATTTTTTGATGGAAACAAATGATGCATCGTTTTGTGAAGCGGATGATGCATTGTCTTGGGAAACAAAAGAATTCATGAAAGGTTATCACAATGCCATTATGAAGTTCCAAAAGAAATACAACCTGAGGAGAAAATGGGTGCCTGCGGAGTCTCAGCAGTCAATCCCCATCAGAGAGCCTCGGAAGACAAATCCCTCAAGGAATCCCACAACGGATACCCCTTCCACAAGTCAATCGAAGCTAGATGACCCGACCAAGGATGTAACTAAAAGAGAAAAGTCAAAGGCGGAGGCCCCGAGGAAAGCGCTGGAAACAAACCAGGAAGCGTGTGGAAAATAAGTAGAGAAGGTTTGTTCCCCCTTTAACTTCAAGCATGAAATGGACAAGATCAAAATCTTCGTCCCTTTTAACAAACTTATCAAAAAGGGTGAATATTGGGAGAAAATTATTAAAATGCTAAAAATGTGAGGGACCCCCGATAGTTTGAACATCCAAGATGATCACCCTGCTATTTTGTTTGGTTCGCGTGTTGAGGAGATAAGTGATATTGAGGACATTCCCCCGTTTTATGTCATTCTAAAATTTCAGGACATGACCCTACATAATTCCATGTTGTATTTGGGCACATCGCACAACCTCATGTCAAAGGTGATCATGGACGAGTTGGTTTTTGACATCACCAGGCCTTATAAGGACCCTTTTTCTTCTAATTCAAGGAAATTCAAGCGCCTGGGTCTCACCAAGGACTTGGTCGTATCACTGGCCCAAATTCCTTCAAAGAACATGGTTATGGATGTGGTCATGGAAGACATACCCCCTAAGTTTGGCATTAAACTCTCCAGGTCATGGCCTGTGAAGTTAAAGGGGACTTTGGAAATGGACATGTCATATGCCACCATTCCTATATTTGGCAAGGATACAAGATTGTATAGAGAAGTGTTGGGGAAATACATGGTAATCAGTAAGACGCAGCCAAATAACCATCATATCTAGTCCTTTGACACTTAGTTCGGCTCCTCCATATTCTATAATGACCTGAGATTTGAAGAGGAAGAGCCGACAACCATCATGACCGTCGATGAGGAAGCCGCGCGACAAGTAGAAGAGGGAACTGACCCGAAGAACCATGCGGAAAATGAGACATGGATTTTAGTAAGGAAGGAGTAGGGGCCGACGTGTGGATATTACCCCCTGAGGTGGGCACAAAACTATACTCACACAAGATCGCATTCGAATGTACAAACAACATGGCCGAGTATGAGGCACTGATTTTGGGCCTGAAGGTGTTGAAATAATTAGGTGTAAAGAGGATAACAGTGCGTTGAGACTCCAAGATGGTTATAAACCAGGTGATAGGCACATATCAATTCAAACATCCCAGGCTGAGAGCATACATAAACCTAGCACCGGACCTCCTCGAAGAATTTTGGGAGTATGATCTATCGGCAATCCCGAGGGAGCATAATCAAATCCCCGATGCATTGGCCACCTCGGCCTCAATTTTTAAAATTCCCATCTTTCCAAACTTAAAATACGAGATCGAAGTCAAACATAGGCCGACTGTCCCAGATAATATCAAGCATTTTCAAGTGTTTGAGAATGACAAACAGGTGGAGAGGTTCCTCCTAATGAGCAACAAGTTCACTAACATAAACATTGATGACAAGTGTTGTTGTGATGAATATGAGAGTGCAGATGCACACAGTAATGACGACCGTTTCAAGAACCAAATAGCAGGAAGGGACATAGTACAACTGAAAAACAACATCATCCCAAAGGGGTTGGTTCCATTGGAAAAGTTGTTCGACGAAAATGATGTGGCTAGAAATCCTAAGATCACTGCAAATGACGAGGACGTCAAAGATTGCAACATCGGGACTGAGGATAACGCAAAAATAATCAAATTGTTGAAAACACTCGGTCCAAAGGTCAAACAATACTACATCAAGCTCATGAAGGATTTCCCAGATGTTTTCTCTTGGAGTTATGGTGACTTGAAGGTTTATGACACCAAAGTAATCCAGCACGTCATTCCTCTCAAAGAAGACCAGAAGCCCTTCAAACAAAATATGATATTGATAAATCCCTTGCTGCTGCCACTAATCAAAAAAGAGGTAAATAAACACTTCGAAGATAAAATTAACGTTTCTTTAAGATTTTTGAAATGGGTGGCCAACTTGGTGTCTGTAAGAAAAAAGAGCGGTGAAATAATATTGTGTGTAGATTTTTGAAACTTGAACAAAGTGTCCCTCAAGGACTACTACTCGCTCCCTAAAATGGAATATATTCTGCAAAAGGTGGTGGGGTCCCTAAAGATGTCCATGCTGGATGATTTTTCGAGTGACAATAAGATCCTAGTGCACCCGGGTGATAGAGAAAAGACGACATTTATGACACCATGGGGGACGTTCATGTATGCTAAGATGCCTTGTGGTTTGATGAATGTCGGAGCTAATTTCCAGAGGGAAATGGACATAAAATTTGTTTATGAAATGGAAAATTTTATTGTGATCTATCTGGACGACATCACAGTGTACTCTGACTACGAAGAACAACACCTCGAGAATTTGAAGAAAGTCTTCTAGAAATGCAGGAGATTCGGCATATCATTGAACCCAAAAAAGTCAAATTTTGGGATGCAAGAAGGAAATATGTTGGGGAACATCATCTCGAAGGAGGGTATAAAAATAGACCCCAGCAGGGTTGAAGGAATCCTGAAAATCGGCACTCTGTGCAGTAAGAAGGAGTTGCAATCCTTCTTGGGAAAGGTAAATTTCTTGAGAAGATTCATCCCAAACCTGGCAGAGATTATAAAACATATCACCTGCATGCTCAAAAAAGGAAATGAGATCAAATGGAACCTGGAGGCCATAAAATAATTTGAAGACATCAAATTCATGCTGACTAAAGCTCCCGTGCTGGCCAGCCTGGACTTCAGGAAAGACTTTATCTGTTTTTCATTCGCCTCGAAACATATGATTGCAGCTGTGATGTTACAGAAAGACGATCAAAACTTTGAGAAGCCTATAGCCTATTTCAACAGAAAATTTAGGGATGCTCCACTAAGGTACGACATTATGGAGAAGAAAGCATATGCCTTAGTGAAGGCCCCAAATGAGTTCAGAACGTACATATTACACTTCCATGTTATCGCTTACGTGCCCAACAACTCAATCAAGGATATCTTGACTCAGCCTGGCCCAGAGGGAATGAACGGTAAGTGGATAGAGGATGGAATATGACCTCAAAATCAATCCCACAAAGATGATAAAGGGTCAGGGCCTTGCAAATATGATGGTGTAGTCGGACTACGACTCTTTGGGAATCAACTTCATTGTTGATCTATCAGAAAACCCTTAGAAAGAAACAACTGCGCAGGCCTCTCAAGAGTTTTTTGATTCACCTTGGTATACAGACATCATTTATGTGCTGAGAAATCTACAAGCTCCTCCATGTTTAAGAAATACCAAGGCCATATTTTTGAATCTCAAACTGGTTAAGTTCTGCATCCTAGATGGTTCACTATACTAGAAAGATCCCGAAGGGATATTGCTGAGTTGTTTGCTGGAAAATGACGTGAAACGAGCTATCGAAGATTTTCACAAAGGCGACTGCGGAGGACACCACTACTGGAAAACTACTACGTAAAAATCCTAAGAGCAGGTTACTATTGGCCTACCATCTTCGCAGACGTATACAAAGAAGTTTTTGGCTACCACGAGTGTCAGATTTTCGATGGAAGAAGAAAGTTGCAACCCTTGCCACTAAAGTCAATCTTTGTTGAAGCACCTTTCATGCAGTGGGGCTTGGATTTCATTGCGGAAATAAATCCGTCTTCCTCTGTGCAACATAGATAGATACTCAAGGCCACATATTACTTCACAAAATGGATAGAAGAAATCCCCATGAAGCAGGTTACTGACGCAGTCATCATCCAATTTTTGGAGACAAACATCCTGTTGAGATTTGGATGCCCAGTCAAGATCATAACAGATAACGCGACCAAATTCAAGTCCAAGAAAATGGATAATTTATGGCATGATTACAATAAAACCCTTGGGCATTCTACAACATACTACCCACAAGGAAATGTATTAGTAGAATCATCAAATAAAAGCTTGACCAAGATCATCAAGAGACTCTTGCAAGACAACAAGAAGGCCTGGCATAAAAATATTATCTACGCATTGTGGGCAAACAGGGTTACCACCAATAACTCCATCTCGATGTCACCATTCCAAATTGTATATGGCACAGATGAAATTTTCCCCACCTCACTGGGGTTTCCCATTGAAAATTTGTTGCTAGAACAGGAGGTTGAGCCATATGACACACAGAGGAGAATAAATCATCCGATCCATAGACAAAAAATAAGGGAACAGGTGTACAATCGATCACAACTCCATCAAGAAAGGATGAAGAAAACCTTTGACAAGAACTCTAAGAAAAAGTGTTTCCATTTGGGGGATCTAGTTTTGAAGTGGGACGTGAGAAATATAGATAAAGGAAATAATGTAAAGTTTGATAATCTTTGGATAGGTCCTTTCAAAATCGGTGCACATCGTGGAAATAATTCCTATTTTTTAGAAGAACTAAATGGAGAGTGCATTGGTTGGGGGACTATGAACGACAGGTTCCTCAAACACTATCTAGTGAAATAAAGTCTGTTTAAGTCACATACCATTATAAATATCCATTTTGTTTTTGTGTCGAGTCAGTATATCAACAGAAAATTGAAGCCCGAAGTGAAGGCCCTAAGTTTATGCTGAGTCTTTTAAAAACTATGTTGATAGGTGTAGGTTTCATTTTGTTTTTCATATGTCATTGTATGAAATTCGAATAGGGCCCAATGGTTAGGCACCTGATCTTCTGTTCTTTGCTACCTCGCTAGGAGGATAGCATCCCCATTGGAGCCAATTGTTAGCGCCGCCATTTTATTCTCCATCTAATTTCGGTCTTAGTTGTGTCATGACCTATGTGTCTAGGCATGTGAAGTCAGGTACTTAATAACAAAAGGATCGAAGTCAACAAGTGGCCATTTTTCCCTTTGATTCGGGAAGGGATGTCAAAGTCAAAACATGTGTGAATGGTACACGTCTATTCCCAAAGAGTCAGGTCCTATCAAAAAAGGAGTTTCTATGAGCCCCGAATCGAGGCAAGTTGTTAATAGAAGTCACGTGGGCAAGTAAAGTGACCATCATAGGCTCATTATGGGGGCTGGAAGAATGAAAAGTCATGGTGTTCGTATCACATATGCCTTGTATATTTTATCAGTTGTAATTTACACATGTTGGGGTGTTATTGAAGATATTCGATTCATTTCAAAACATCCAGTCGCCATGAATTCAGTTTTCTCTTGCATGTTTCCACCTCCTGCCTACTCTATTATAAATTCTAGATTTCCTTCATGCATCCCATTCACCAATCGGGTTTATACACTATTTGTAGCTTTTCTCTCAAGCCCAGGTTTATCAAGTTTTCTGCCTTGGGCCCATGTCAACTTCCTCGTGTGTAGGACAAATACACGTTGCACTATGGATCCCCCCCAAAACATAAGGAAAGGCGTGTGAAGTGGAAGAAGCGCTAGGCCTGAGCCCCAAAGAGACTGGGATCCGTTCTTGCTCAAAGTGGGTTTTCCCCAAGGATCCAAAGGGAGATTTCTCTCTACTCATGGAAAGGGTAATATCACACTGCGTGGAGTCCATATTGGAAGAGATTGCGTAGAAATAAGGAGCGTCAGAAGTCCTATCCCCCAAACAACAAATGCCTCGGAGAAGGGGCAGGCCAAATAAGAACAAGGAAGCTGAGGAAACTCTATTCCCAAGTGAACTACGCGTGAGGTCAGCTGTCGAAGAATCACTTATGCAAGCTATTCAGCTGGAACTGACCAAAGGTACAAGCCGAGAAATATGGAATAGAGAGAGAAAGACAAATATCGAAGGAGCATATGTTTGAGAACCATCCCAAAAACTGAAGCAAGAACAACTCGCTACCGTCGAGATTTACCAGGAGAACAGAGAACTAAGATGACAATTGGCAACAAAGACCCTTGAAATGTCAACATCGCAAGGTTGCGAAGGAAACGTGACGTGGCTCAAGAGACAACTCAGAGAGGTGCAAGATACAATCGTACAACTGTTTGAAACAAAAAGGTTGTCAAAGGAAAGGAATGCAAAGAAGTTCAGAGAATTTGAAGTGGTCGAGGAAAAATTCCGTGCAGCTCTCACCAACACACAGAGGAAACATGATTAACTAAGTTCATTCTCATATCCTCAAACGGAGCACAGATCTTGACAGTTTTTAAGGAGGCATCTCCCTTAGAGGGTTTTTTGTTTTTGGTAATGACCACGACAGCCAGCAGCCACTCGCACAAACGCACCCCAACAAATGAGCGCGCTACAGAAATTAAGTCTGTTATAGTATATGGCAGGAGTCTGATAGAATATTTGGTCATTCATATATCTTGTGTAAGGAAGGAATTAACACATCACTCTCCCCATGATGAGACCTTGCTGGTAACCGAGTCCCCATGGCACAGTACACAATGTCATGATGCGACCAGATGTAGTTTTTTTCTATTTTTGGAGAGGTGTCATGTGAAGAGTCATTTAGTGCAGAACAATCACTTTCCTAAATTCTAGAGATAGTAGCTAGAAAGAAGGGTAGCCCAAGCGGTGACCTCTCCTATATATTTGATCTTTTCAAGGTAATCCAGGTTGGTTGGAAAACTAGTGTAGACAGAGACTATTGAATGTAGTTTGAGCTCGATCAAAATTTAATGCAAAAGTCATGATCTTTGCCAGTGCACAGAGGAAACAAGATTAACTAAGTTCATTCCCGTATACTCAAATGGAGCATGGGTCTTGATAGTTTTGAAGGAGGCATCGCCTTTAGACATTTTTTTTTTTTGGTAACAACCACGATAGCCAACAACCACTCGCCACAAACCCACCCTAGCAAATGATTGGGCAACATAAATCAAGGTCGTTATAGTAGATGGCGAGAGTCTGACAGAATATTTGGTCGTTCAGATATCTTTTCGAAGGAAGGAATTGACAGATCACTCTCCCCATGACGATACCTTGCTGGTAACCGAGTCCCCGTGGCACAATAAAATCAGCCATGATGAGACTAGATGCAGTTGTTTTCTATTTTTGGAGAGGTGTCATGCAAAGAGTCATTTATCACAGAACATTCAGTTTCCTAAATTCTAGAGATAGTAGCTATAAAGCAGGGTATCCCAAGTGATTCCCTCGCCTATATATTTGATCTTTTCAATGTAAGCCAGGTTGGTTGGAAAACTAGTGTAGACAGTGACTATTGAATGTCATTTGAACTTGATCTAAAGTTAATGCAAAAGTCCTGAAGCTTGATGAATAGATTCTAATTGTAGCAGTTGGATTTATTGTTTCCTTTCTTTGCATACATACTTCATTGATTCTTTATTCATATTTATTTCTATCTAAATATGAACATATTTTCGAACTTAGGATTCATTGCGCAGTGACCTTGGATTCGTGCCATTTAGAAAAACCGTTTTCCTCTAAGTTAACTCCGAATTCATCCTCAGCGGTGCTCTGAGTTGCTTCATGTGTTTTTCTCCCACCACACACGATGACTTTGCACTGAACATTGTTGCTCGCTAAACCTTTATCCTCTCAATTTCAGTCACTGAGTCATTTTTTTCTATCGTTTTATCGAACCGACTCCATATCCCAAGGTCTTACTCTCTTGTGCCAATATAAACAGAATTTACTATTTTAAAGGTGTTTAAATTTAGCCGATATATCAAAGTCATATCTTGTACTGAGACAAAGTCTCCCGAGAGAGCCCTCTCCATGTATGAAAGGCTAGTTTCAGATCTCAAAGTTGGTTTGTAGGTTGCCTCTGTCATTCGTTTCTCAGTCGAATGAAGTTTACAGAGTGTTAACATTATGGCGTCGTTTCCAAGGACGGAATTGAATAAATTTTCCTTGGGAGAATGACTAAAGTTACAGTTTTTACCCCTGAGGGTAACATAGGGACAAACATCTCTATTGGCTGAAACCTTTTCCTTGACGACTCTAGTCAAAAAGACCAGTAGAACCAAGTAGTGTGGTTCAGGAATCCTGGCTCCAAAGATGATCTATACCATAGAAAATCCTAACCCAAACCCTGTAGAGACTCTGTGCGACCCCGAGAAATTTCTGTGCAAGACTAGGGAGAAAGCGTCAGACCTATTCTATTACCTAGACAGAATCCTGTCCTTATGCAAAGACAATGCGCAAAGCATTGACGACCTTGAGTTTGACGCATTATTTGAGAAAACCCTATTCAAGTCTAAGTCAAAAACCAACTTGCACATTATATTTTTTTACTAGAAGAGATTCCAAGATCCGATACCTAATAATATCCCTCAAATCCCCAACCCTCCTAGAGCCATGGCCGTCGGATTCGACCCCTCATTCTCCCATCCAAACTACATGATTTTCCCCAAAATTATAGCTAGAGGATTAAGCTCTATGATGCTTAAGGGAACGTTTCAGCCTAGAGGCATCTGGATTGGTTCAATGATTTTGTTGACTTAGAGGAGGTAGATTATGCGGACGCAAAAATGAGGTTGTTCATGCAGAGCCTTTTGGGGGAGGTGAGGAAATGGTTCAAAGCCCTCTCGACAACAAGCATTTGAGACATCACCGCATTCAAAATGTCTTTCATTACTAGATGGGGAGACAATAAGAACCGTTTGCAGTTGTTGACATAGTACAATAATATGAAGAGGGCGTCGGAGGAGATAGTGCAAGAATTCTCAACCCGTTTCATGAGATTTTATAACTTGATTCCTGTAGAACTCCAGCCGCCCCCAGTGGCTACGCAATTATGATATGTTGAATCCTTCGACAATGATTTGGCCTTGTTGTAGAAAGAAACGAGATCAAAAAATCTAGATGCCATGATGAGCAATGCAATCGAAGTCGAGGTAAATATGATGGCATCAAGGAAGATCAAACAGAGATTCAACACAGGCGATAAGAAACCCCAAGGGGATTCACATCCATCAACATCTCGGTCTTCAAATGAAAAGTTCAACTTGATGTTGAAGATGATGGAAAAACTGATGAAAATAATGTCCATGGGAAACAGACCTGCTACTCAAGAATAGCATGACCCCTAGCCCAGAAATTAGAACCTCGGAAGGGGCCAAGTTGCTCAGATCAGACAGAGGGAGTAGAGAGACCAGGGTGACTATCAAACAAGGCCTTTGTTCCAAAACAATTACGTGGATGAGGATTTCGATTAGATGTTCGAAGATCAAATGCAATTTTGCGATGACAAGAAATCATGCATGTTTCTAACAAAGGGAGAACATGATCAATACATGAGAAAAAAAAACAATTTTGTGATGGAAACAGATGATGCACCTTTTTGTGAAGAAGATGATGCTTTGTCTTGGGAAACAGAAGAACTCATGAAAGGTTATCACAATGCCATTATGAAGTTACAAAAAAAATACAACCTTAGGACCAAAAGGGTGTCTGCGGAGTCTCAGCAATCAAACCCCATCAAAGAGCCTCAGAAGACAAATCCTCTGAGGAATCCCCCAACAGATATCCCTTCCACAAGTCGACCGAAGCCAGACGACCCGACCGAGGATGTAACAGAAAGGGAAAATTCAAAGGATGAGGCCCCGAGGAAAGCGCTGGAAACAAGCCAGGAAGCGTGTGGAAAAGAGGTAGAGAAGGTTTGTTCCCCTTTTATCTTCAAGCATGAAATGGCCAAGAACAAAATATCCATCCCCTTTAACGAACTTATCAAAAAGGGTGAATATCAGGAGAAAATTATTAAAATGCTAAAAATGTGAGGGACCCCCGATACTTTGAACATCCAAGATGATCACCCTGTTATTTTGTTTGGTTCATGCGTTGAGGATAAAATTTATACTAAGGACATTCCCCCATTCTATGTCAGTATTAAATTTCATGACATGATCCTTCATAACACCGTGTTGTAGTCAGGTGCGTCGCACAACTTGATGCCAAAGGTGATCATGGACGAGTTGGGATTGAACATCACCAGGCCCTATAAGGACCTTTTCTCTTTTGATTCGAGGAAATTCAAGTGCCTAGGTCTCATCAAGGACTTGGTCATATCACTGGCCCAAATTCCTTCGAAGAACATGGTTATGGATGTGGTCGTGGCAGACATACCCCCTAAGTTTGGCATGTTGCTTTCTAGGTCGTGAGCTGTGAAGTTAAAGGGGACTCTACAAATGGACATGTCATATGCCACCATTCCTATCTTTGGTGAGGATAGATGATTGTACAGAGAAGTGTTGTTGAAATACATGGTAAGCAATAAGAAACAGCCAAATAAACATCCTATCTATTCCGTTGACACTCAGGTTGGCTCCTCCATATTCTATAATGACCTGAGCTTTGAAGACGAAGACCTGTCATCCATCATGACCGTCGACGATGAATCCATGCGAAAAGTAGAAGAGTGTGTTGACCCAAAGAACTGTGTGAAAAACAAGACATGGAACATGAGTTTTGATGGGGATGTCAGTAAGGAAGGAGCAAGGGCTGGCATGTGGATATTCCCCCTTGAGGTGGGCACAAAACTGTACTCACACAAGCTCACGTTCGAATGTAGAAACAACATGGCCAAGTATGAGGCACTGATTTTGGGCATGAAGGTGTTGAAATGATTAGGCGCAAATAGGACAACAGTGCAGAGAGACTCTGATCTGGTTATAAACTAGGTGAAAAGCATGTATCAATCCAAACATTTCAGGCTAAGAGAATACAGAATCCTAGCACTAGACCTCCTCAAAGAATTCTGGGAGTATTCTCTATCGGCGATCCCGAGGGAGCATAATAAAATCGTCGATGCATTGGCCACCTCAGCATCAGTTTTTAAAACTCCCATCTTTCCAAATAGAAAATACGAGATTGAAGTCAAGCATAGGCCAATAGTCCCTAATAATATTAAGCATTGGCAAGTGTTTGAGAACTAAAAACAGGTGGAGAGGTTCCTCCTAATGAGCGACGAGTTCGATAACATAAACATTGATGAAAAGTGTTGTTGCGACGAATATGAGAGTGTTGATGCGCACAGTAATGATGACCCTTTCCAGAATGAAATAACGGGAAGGGACATAGCACAACTGAAAAAAAACATCATCCCAAAGGGGCTAGTTCCGCTGGAAAAGTTGTTTGATGAAAACAACGTGGCTAGAAATCCCATGATCACTTCAAATGATGAGGACATCAAATATTGCAACATAGGGACTGAGGAGAACCCAAAAATAATCAAATTTTCGAAAACGATCAGTCTAGAGGTCAAACAAGACTACATCAAGCTCATGAAGGATTTCCCAGATGTTTTCTCTTGGTGTTATGACGAATTGAAGGTTTACGACACAAAAGTGATCTAGCACGTCAGTCCTCTCAAAGAAGACCAGAAGCCCTTCAAACAAAAGATGATATGGATAAATTCCTTGCTAATGTCGCTAATCAAAAAAGAGGTAAAGAAACTCTTCGAAGCTAAAATTATCAATTCTTTAAGGTTTTCGAAATGGGTGGCCAACTTGGTGCCTGTAAGAAAAAAGAGTGGCGAAATACGATTGTGTGTAGATTTTAGAAACTTGAACAAAGTGTCCCTCAAGGACCACTACCCGCTCCCTAAAATGGACTATATTCTGTAAAAGGTGGTGGGGTCCCAAAATATGTCCATGTTGGATGGTTTTTTGGGTTACAATCAGATCCTAGTGCACCTGGATGATAGAGAAAATATGACATTTATGACACCATGGGGGACGTTCATGTATGCTAAGATGCCTTTCGGTTTGATGAACGTCGAAGCTACTTTCCAGAGGAAAATTGACATAATATTTTCTAACGAAAAGGATAATTTTATTGTGATCTATCTGGATGACATCACAGTGTACTCTGACTCCGATGAACAACACCTTGGGCATTAGAAGAAGCTCTTCCAGAAATGCAGGATATCCGACATATCATTGAACCCAAAAAAGTCACATTTTGGGATTCAAGAAGGGAAGTTGTTGGGGAACATCATCTCGAAGGAGGGTATAAAAATAGACCCCAGTAAGGTTGAAGGAATCCTGAACATTGACACTCCGCGCAGTAAAAAGGAGGTGCAATCCTTCCTGGGAAAGGTAAATTTATTGAGAAGATTTATCCTGAACCTAGTAGATATTATAAAACATATCACCTGCATGCTCAGAAAAGGAAACAAGATCAAATGGAACATGGAGGCCAGAAAATAATTTGAAGACATCAAATTCGCACTAACTAAAGCTCCCGTGTTGGCCAGCCTGGACTTCACGAAAGACTTTATCATTTTTTCATTCACCTCGAAACATACAATTGTAGGTGTGATGTTACAGAAAGACAATCAGAACTTTGAGAAGCCTATAGCCTATTTTAGAAGAATGCTGAGGGATGCTCCACTAAGGTACAAAATTATGGAGAAGCAAGCATACACCTTAGTGAAGGCCCTAAAGGAGTTTAGAAGATACATATTACAATCCCACGTTATTGATTACGTGCCTAGCAACTCAGTCAAGGATATCTTGACTCAGCCTGACCCACAAGGAAGGAGAGGTAAGTGGATAGCGGCCATGCTGGAATATGACCTCGAAATCAATCCCACAAAGATGATCAAGGGTCAGGGCCTTGCAAAGATGATGGTGAAGTTAGAGTGCGATGCTTTGGGAATCAACTTCATCGTTGATCTGTTAGAAAATCCTTGGGAAGAAACAACTGTATAGGTCTCTCAAGATTTTTTTGATTCACTGTGGTATACATACATCATTTATGTGCTGAGAAATCTACAAGCCCCTACGGGTTTAAGAAATACCAAGGCCATATTTTTTAAGCTCAAAGCAGTTAAGTTTTGCATCCTAGATGATTCACTATACTGGAAATATCCCAGAGGGATATTGCTGAGTTGTTTGATGGAAAAGTATGCGAAATGAGCTATCGAAGATTTTCACAAAGGCGACTATGGAGGACACCACTACTGGAAAACCACCACACATAAAATCCTAAGAGAATGTTACTATTGGCCTACCATCTTCGCAGATGTATACAAAAAAAAATTTGGATGCCACAAGTGTCAGATTTTCAATGGAAGAAGAAAGATGCAATCCCTGCCACTAAAGTCGATCTTAGTTGAAGCACCTTTCATGTAGTGGGGCTTGGATTTCATAGGGGAAATAAATATGCTTTCCTCTATGCAACATAAATGGATACTCACGACCACATATTACTTCACGAAATGGATAGAATCAATCCCCACGAAGTAGGCTACTGACGCAGTCATCATCCAATTTTTTTAGACGAACATCCTGTCGAGATTTGGATGCCCTATCAAGATTATAACAGATAACAAGGCCGCATTAAAGTCCAAGAAGATGGATAATTTCTGGCATGATTAGAATATAACCCTGGGACATTCTACAACGTACTACCCGGAAGGAAATGGATTAGTAGAATCATCGAATAAAAGCCCGACCAGGATCATCAGGAGACTCCTGCAAGACAACAAGAAGGCCTGGCATAAAAATCTTATCTACGCATTTTGGGCGGACAGGGTTACCACCAAGAAGTCCATCTCGACATCACCATTCCAGATTGTATACGACGCAGATTCAATATTCCCCACCTCACTGGGGTTTCCCGTCATAAAGTTGCTGTCAGAATAGGAGGCTGAGCCAGATGACACGCAGAGGAGAATAAATCAGTTGATCCACACACAACAAATAAGGGAACATGTGTACAATCGATCACAACACCATCAGGAAAGGATCAAGAAAACCTTTGACAATAACTCTAAGAAAAAGGATTTCCAGTTGGGGGATCTGGTTTTGAGGTGGGACCCGAGAAATGAACATAAAGGAAAGCACGTAAAGTTCGATAATCTTTAAACAGGTCCTTTCAAAATCGGTACACATTGCAGAAATAATTCCTATTTTCTAGAAGAACTAAATGGAGAGTGTGTTGGTTGGGGGATTGTGAACGACATGTTCCTCAAACACTATCTGGTGAAATAAAGTCTTTTTAAGTCACATACCATTGTAAATAGCCAGTTTTTTTGTGTCGAGTCAGTATATCAGCAGAAAATTGAATCCTAAAGTGAAGGCCCTGAGTTTATGTTGAGTCTTTTAGAAACTGTGTCAATAGGTGTAGGTTGCATATTTTTTTTCATATGTCATTGTCTGAAAGTCGAATAAGGCCCAATGGTTAGGCACCTGGTCTATTGTTCTTTGCTACCTCGGTAGGAGGATAGCATCCTCATTGGAGCCAACTATTAGCGCCTCAATTTTATTCTCCAGCTAAGGTCAGTCTTAGTTGAGTCATGACCTGTGTGTCAAGGCATGTGAAGTTAGGTACTAAACAAAAAAAGGTTCGAAGTCAACAAGTGGTCGTATGGCCCTTTGAGTCGGGAAGGGATGTCAAAGTCAAAGAATGTGTGAATGGTATGAGTCTTTTCCCAAAGAATTAGGTCCTATCAAAAAGGGAGTTTCTATGAGCCTCAGATCAAGGAAAGTTATTAATAGAAGTCATGTCGGCAAGTAAAGTGACTGTCATCAACTCATTATGGGGGTTGGAAGAATGAAAAAGCGTGTTGTTTGTATCACATATTCCTTGCAGATCTTATCAGTTTTACTTTACACACGCTAGGGTGATATGGAAGATCTTCGGTTCATTTTGAAACATCTAGTCGCCATGAATTCAGTGTTCTCTGGCATGTTTCCACCTCCCGCCTACTCTATTATAAATTCCAGATTTCCTGCACGCATCCCATTCGCCAATTAGGCTTATACACTATTTGTAGCTTTTCTCTCAAGCCTATATTTATTGAGTTTTCTACCTTGGGCATGTGTCAATTTCATCGCACACAGGACAAATATGCATTTCACTACGGATACCCCCCAAAACATAAGGAAAGTCGTGCAAAGTGGCAGAAGCATTAGGCCTGAGCCCCAAAGCGACTGGGATTCTTTCTTGCTCATAGCGGGTTTTCCCCAAGGATCCAAAGGGAGATTTCCCTCTGCACACAGAAAGGTTAATATCACACCACGTGGAGGTCGTATTGGAAGAGACTGCACAGAAAGAAGGAGCGTCAGAAGCCATATCCCATAAACAGAAAATGCCCCAGAGAAGGGGCAGGCCAAATAAAAACAAGGAAGATGGGGAAACTCTAGTCCTAAGTGAACTGCGCGTGAGGTCAGTTGCCGAAGAATCACTTATGTGAGCCATTCAGCTAGAACCGACCAACAGTACAAGCTGAGAAAGCCGAAACAGAGAGAGAAAGACAAATATCGAAGGTGCAGATGCTCGAGAACGGTCCCAACAGCTGAAGCAAGCACAACTCACTATCGTTGAGATTTACCAGGAGAATAGGGAACTAAGATGACAATTGGAAACAAATACCCTTGAAGTGTCAGCATCACAATTCCATGAAGGAAACGTGACGTGGCTCAAGAGAAAACTCATAGAAGTGCAAGATACAATTCTACAGCTGCACGAAACACAGAGGCTGTCAGAGGAAAGGAATGCAAAGTAGTTCAGATAATTTGAAGTGGTCAAGGAGAAAGTCTGTGCAGCTCTCACTAGTGTGCAAAGGAAACATGATTAACTAAGTTCATTATCGTATACTCAAACAGAGCATGTGTATTGTCAGTTTTGAAGGAGGTATCGCCTTTAGACATTTTTGTTTTTTTGTAACTACCACGACAGCCATCAGCCACTCGCCACGAACGCACCACAACAAATGAGCGCATGACAAAAATCAATTTCGTTACAATAGATGGCAGGAGTCTGACATAATATTTTGTCGTTCATATATCTTGTCGAAGGAAGGCATTAACACATCACTCTCCCCATGATGAGACCTTTTTGGTAACCAAGTTCGCGTGGCACAATACACAAAGTCATGATGCAACCATATGTAGTTGTTTTCTATTTTTTGGGAGGCGTCATGCAAAGAGTCATTTAGCACAGAACAATCAGTTTCCTAAATTCTAGAGATAGTATCTAGAAATCAAGGTAGCCCATGCAACGCCCTCACCTATATATTTCATCTTTTCAATGTAAGTCAGGTTTGTTGGAAAACTAGTGTAGAGAGTGACTATTGAATGTAGTTTGAGCTCAATCGAAATTTAATGCATAAGTAATGATCCTTGATGAAAAGATTCTAGTTGTAGAAGTTGGATGTATTGTTTCCTTTCTTTGCATATGTACTTCATGTATTCTTTATTCATATATATTTTTGTCTAAATAGGAACGTATTTTCGAACCTGGGATTCACTACGTAGTGCCCTGGGATTCGCACCATTTAGAGAAATCATTTTCCTCTAAGTTAACTCTGAATTCATCCTCAACGGTGCTCTGAGTTTCTTCATGTGTTCTTCTCCCACCACACACAATGAATTTTCACTAAAGTCTGTTGCTCGGTTAGCCTTTATCCTCTCAATTTTAGTCATTGAGTCATTTGTTTCTATCATTTTCTTGAATCGATGACATAGCCCAAGGTCTTACTCTCTTGCGCCAATATAACCAGAACTTACTATTTCAAAGGTGTTTAAATATAGTTGATATCTCAAAGACATATCCTGTATTGAGACAAAGTCTCCCGAGAGAGCCCTCTCTAGGTCCGAAAGGATAGTTTCGGATCTCAAAGTTGGTTTGTAGGTTGCCTCTGTCATTCATTTCTCAGTCGAACAAAGTTTACAGAGTGCTAACACCATACATGGTTGAACTACCTGCATCTATGTTCATTCATAAAGTATTCCATGTGTCTTTTCTTAAAAAGTATGTACTTGATGATAATCATGTAGTTGATTGGAATGTGATTCAGGTGGAGAAAGAAGGAGACTTCTAAGTTCAGCCAATGTGTATATTGAATAAGAAATTAAATATTCTCTGGAATTAAGAAACATAACTGGTAAAGGTCTAGTGGACGTGTTGCAGTCCTGAAGATGCAACTTGGGAACATGAATATGCCATGTTGGAGCAATAACCAAATCTTTTTGAATATTTTTTAAGATTTTTTATTTTACATGTGTATATAATTCACTCATGAGAGTTCATAAATAAGGGGGATGGAAATGTAATACCCCTAAGATGAGCCCCAATTGTAAATGTACATATATGCTCGAGAGCGAGGGGATTTTGAGGCTAGAGTTCCTGTGTGATTCTCAGTCCGAAGAACCTATATACTAAAGGACAATAACCCTATCATTGTAATATGTAATCACACTCATATTATTATCAAATACATCATTACTACTAACCAATGCATATTAAAAGTAATAAATGAGTACATTCTTGCATCATGCTAATCATTCTTGGATTATTATCACTATTCCTATGGTCATTCGTACCTTTCTTCCAACACCATTTATTCCTGTACTAGGGAGATTTTGAGAGTAGATTGTATCCAGAGAACTGAGTAGTTTGAGTTCAAGAAAGAGCCTATCAATCTGTTGACGGGCAAATTTGACTTTCCGTCAACTAGAAGAATAGATCCGGTCCAGGGTTGTCTAAATAATCCAAGATGTTTGGTGTAACCTATTCTGATGGGTTTAATGGCTCACACATACAGAATGGAATAACAAATTATGGACAACATATAACATTTATCAGTATGAAAACACCATATGATGACAAGCTAAAGCTAAAATCAACCATAATAACATTCTCATAATACAACAGTAATGAAAGAACGAAATGGAATAGGAATCACACAGGTCTAAAGACAAAGATGAATTTCTTTCTCATATTCTTTCTCAAAATCACATGCCTATACTGTAGTCCTAGAAGAATTTTTTGGGATAATAGACTCTTAAAGATGGAAAAAATTAATTAATACATAAATGATAGCAATTAAGCATGTATTGATAAAAAATACTAAAGCTAATTTAAATCAATGCATAATCAATTATTAAAAGAATATGAAGATATTATAATGAAAATAAAACCATTTTACTCACAGAACAAAAGCCTTTAACCAACCTGAAATTCCATATTCTTCTTTGAAAATACTTGTCCATTCTCCCAAAGATTCCAACCATCACTTACTCCATTTGAAAAGAAAAAAAGTTTAAAAAATAAATAATATACAAAAGAAAAAGGACAAAAATCCTCCTCTCCAATTCTTGGATCCCTTTGGCTCTGAACTTTCTCATATATTTATACAATGAGTGAACAGTCTCGGCGTCACTAATAATTTTCGCCACTTGAAATTTGTCTCATAAAGATACACAAATATCTCTCAAATCGTGCATTTGTTTGAGAAAATCTCTAGGTGGAAAGTAAACGGGTCCATTTGGGAAATGGGTTTTCAACCGTTTCTTCAAATTCCTCACAGTTTGGCTGTAATTAGTCCTGCAAAATCATCTGTCGGATATTGATGCCTTTCCAAATTTTATCTGTTGTTGCTCATAAATTTTTTTGTAGCAATCCAATATTATTTTTGGATCAATCATCTTGAACGTATTTGGATAATAAAATCAAGCCATGATCAGATCTGTATCAAATATTTGATAATAGAAACCTGTGAAACAAAAAGAAACCTAAATTAATAACCTAAAAATTGTGAATAAAACAAAATTTAGAACAATAAAATAAAAAATGAATTTAAGCTAACTATAAGTTCTAAACAAACATTGTTTATAATTTCCTTTCAAATATTATCTTAAAATTCTAGAATCTTCAAGTTAATGGAGAAAAGAAAAATATTGATTTTGTTTTTTTACAAAATCAAACAAATCATAGATAATTTTTTTTTTCTTAATTGTTATTTTTATTTTGAAATGAGATGCAAAATGAAAAAAAGAATTTAATTAATTAATATCACCAAATAATTTTATGAAAATGAAAAATCAACCAAGATATTATTTGATGAAATATTGAACCCATTATTCAAAATAGTCAAACTTGATAATGAGCAAAAGAAAGAACACATAATCATAATTTAAACGAAAACAGTTGATAAAAATTAACGTTTTTGTTTAAATTGAGTTTTCTATGCTCGTTTCTAAATTTTGACACATACTCTTGTAATGAATGTCTCATACTATAGTGAATGTCTTAAGTTTGTCTCAAAGTAAGCCAAGGTATGAAACTATTTGAAAAGGTTGATTATGTAGCTCATTATAATTATCAAGATTCTAATAGGGGCCCTTTAAATTTTGTAAAAATTTAAGGGGAGTTGTTGGGGCCCAACACAATCCTATGTGAATATTGAAGAGTCATGTTCTCACGCTTGTGAGCATTCTCTCTGAGAGAGAGAACTGTTGGGAACTGTTTTTCGTGTGTGTTGGGAAATAGCTACAGAGCTCTCATACTTTATGTTGGGCCTATTGTTGAAAGCCCAGAAGGGAAGTAGGAAAGTCGAAGGACTGTTGAGTAGAGAAGGGGTACACTTCCTCGGGTGGGACAGGTTGTGTGAAATGAGAGGTTGTGGGATAGATGCAGTAGTTGGCACCTTGAATTTAGTTTTATTTTTGTGTTTTAGACCTTACCTTGGATTAGGAATCCTTCAGTGATGGATTTTCTAGCCTCAACATGGGGGTGACATGTTTCTTACGAGAAACACAGTCTATGGTTGGGAGGAAAGTTTGAGGTATGCACGTAGTTGGTGAATTATTAAAATATAATCATTATTTTATCCATGTTTTTTATGCTATTTACTATGTGAATGATTATATAAAAATATGCATGTTTTATTATACTTTTTTATGCATGAAATGGGTGTTATTAGATTTCATAATTCAAAGCATATGCAGAGCATGCTATTAATTAAATTGTATCAAAGACAAACTTTGTGTGTCATGGCCCACCTTGAGGTTGGGGATGTTTCATTTTTAGTATCAAAGATAAGAATATAGGTAAGATGACTCAACTAGGTGACTCTGTATGTCACAATATAATTTCTTTAATTAAGTAATTCACTTAATAAATTTTTAGGGTATTATCACTCGAATCATTGCACTCTATTGTTTTAAGTTATATCATTGTTAAAATGAATACAACTACTTGATTATGTAAAATGATTTTTCATTGTATCATCATTTAAATCAATGCATATTGATTTGCATTACTTCATTATTGAAATCAATGCAATTAATTCCTCTAAATCATTTATCATTGTAATGTCACTAAAATCAATGCATTGCATTGTTTTGCATTATGTCATTATTGAAATCATAGCAACTAATTGATCTAAACTATTTTTCATTGTACAATTTAAAAAATAAATGCACCTTATTGTTTTGTGTTATATCATGGCTAAATTCATTTCAAACCCCTTATTTCTCTAAATCATTTTTTAATATCATCATTGAAATCAATATTCCCTATTGTTTTATCTTATATCATTGCTCAAATCAATGGAGGTATTCAATTATTTCTATTCCATTATCTTTTAGTTTCCATAATTTGAATATATCAATAGTATAAACCTAGACCTCATGAATTTTAAAACATTTTTCATTTTGATAATCTATTAAAGAATAATTACATATATTGAGAAACCTTTCATCCTCTTCATATTGAACTATGATCTCAATTCCAATACATTTCTTGTTATTTTACATTTGAAACAATTTCAAAAAGGATGATATGATATGACAATGTGGGGATGAAAAAGTATAAGATGGTTTAGTTTAGAAAATATGTTTGAATTAATGAAAAACAATAATTTATCAAAAAGAATAATAACAATTATTATAGATGAATGAATACATGTGGAAAACCTTACCACTTTTGTCATATAAAGCTTGTTAAAAAGTAATCTTATATATTTGTATGATACATAATAAACATGCAATAGTTAGTGCTAAATTTGAAGTATCCAAACAATCAAAATCATATTCTGGAAATTAGCAATGAGAGAAGGTTCTTCCTTTAACATAAGTTTAATACATGCCTAGCTTAATATCCATCTTAATAATTATTTAGGAATATTATTGAAGTTTGTAATAATTATTCAAAATATTATATTCTGATTTTTATTGTTTTATAGTTAGTTAGTAATTTCAAAAATATATCAACATAATAAAACCCTCCCTAGAACCTTAAACAAACCCTAATTAAAAAAGCACCTTGATTCCCAAATCATTCTTTCTCCATTAAATCATTTAATCATTTAAATATGAAGTAGTATTATAATTATTAGTTGAAAATATTAAATAATAAATTATTTATTATGAATGTATGGATGGTGTGTTGACATAGAAAATAATAATTCTATCCATACAGGATGGCACAATAGTGCACATCATCCATGGTGCACATCTATGCAGTAGTTAGAGCATTGGGAAAGAGATTCATTAAGGTCGCGTGACTAGTGCCTTGGAAATGGGAAGACATTCAATATGATTAATGTTTTGCCTCCTGCCAACCCCTAAAAAGTAACGTTGAACGAGCAGTTATAATTTTTTTTTTTTTCGGAGCATTTAAAAAAAAGTTTATTCATATAAAGTGCAGTTAAAAAAAGTTTGGAGCATATAAAGTTTATTCACTTTTTTATTAAAAGTGAATGTATGTGGAGGATTGAAGTTTATTAAAGTGGACATTTTTGAAGTGGGTATTTTTTTTTATTAAATCAGAGAGGTGAAGTTTATTTTGGAGGTTATTATTTTAAAAGTGAATTTTTATTCATAGTGGTTATATTTTATAAAGAGGTGAAGAGGGAGTTATAAGTTAAAAAAAAAAAAAAAAAGTGGATATTTTGGATATTAAGATGCATGCATGATATAAGCTGAGAACAACGATAGATTGAGTTGGATCGGTGGTATCCGAAGGCAGATCGACAAAAAGTTGCATATCCTTGGTGATTTTCTTGCAGAGACTAAATTGCAGCGATGGTGAATCCGCTGGTAGAGACCTACCTCAACAAAGCCAACAAGTTAGATGGCTCAAATTTCATTAACTGAAAATTCAAGATGCAGACGCTCATGGAGGGCTATGGTGTCTGGAACATTGTGAAGGGAACTGAACTGAAACCTGATGCGGCTGCAGGTGCGACAGTAGCACAGATCCAAGACTGGGAGAAGCATGAAAACAAGGAAAAGGTATTGTTGCGCATGTCAGTTAAAGATAGCATAATTCCACATATTAGAGACGCTACAACTTCTGCTGCAACATGGACAACTCTTAAAGCATTGTATGAAACTAGCAAAAAAAATCGCATTTTGTTCCTGAAAACTAAATTGCTAGGCATTAAGATGGATGGAAATGAATCTGTTAGTTCATTTTTGGGTCGCATTAAAGAGGTGAAAGACAAGCTAGTAAATATAGGGGAAACTGTTTTCAATACTGATCTAGTGACTATTACCTTAAATGGTATGCTATAAGACTATCATATGTTCATAACAGGTCTTGCAGCAAGGGAGAAACCTCCTACGTTTGAAGAAATGTCAGGTATTTTGTTGTAAGAGGAAGAGAGGCGCGGGAATTTGAAGCCTCCGAGTAAAGATTTGGCACTGTGGTCAAATAATAGATCTGCGAGAGGGAGATCAGGAGTAAGAGGCAGAGGAGGCAGTTCATGGCAGAGAGGCAATTCATCGCAGAGAAGACAATCTCCAAATCAAGGTATGCAATCTGATAGGAATGAGTCAAAGAGTTGTTTTTATTGTGGTCGACCTGGACATATGGTTAAAGACTGTCATAAGAAGAAAAGTGAT
>ML789665.1:423801-441579 GCA_009831015.1 Picea engelmannii
TCTAGAATCCTTGTCCATTATTCAAATTTTCCACAAAATAATAAATTATACAAGTGTGAGACCCTAGGTCTCTTTGAATTCTCTCAACTTTGGTGAAGTCATGGGTGACTTCATTTTCATGAGCTTATGCTCCTGCATCAATATGTCTTTCGATCCGAGCTTCCTTGCAATAATTTTCAAATTCCACAGATTTGAAATCACCTCCATTATTTGTTCTTAAAAACTTGATTAACCTATCAGTGATCCTTTCAACCAAAGCTTTGAATTTCTTAAAAGTATTAAATACATCAACTTTTATTTTATGTAAATAGACCCAAACCTTTCTAGAGTAATCATATATAAATGTCACAAAATATGAAGATCCTTCAAATGAAACCATAGGGGATGGTCCCCAAACATATCAATGAATGTAATATAGGATGCTTTTGCTTATCTGTTTTCCTATTTTAAAATTTTGTCTACATTTTTTTCCAAAAACACAATACTTGTAGAAATTCAAATTCAAAAACTTTAAAATTAGAAGTGAATTACGATCAATGAGTACCTTAAGCCCTTTCTTGCTCATATGACCCAAACATTGATGCCATAAACAAATAAAGTCACATTCACATTTAGATTCTACCACTACTTGATTTATTTCAGTTCTTCCTTCAAGTTGATAAAGGTTCTCAATTCTCTTTTCCTTCATGACTACTGAGATTCCTTTGGACACCTTCAGTACTCCACCTTGAGTTGTACACCTGTAACCAAAAAATCTAGAACTCCCAAAGATATCAAGTTATTTCTAAGTGAAGGTACATTCCTTACATATGTTAATGTTTTCACTGAACCATCATGCATTTTAATTCGGATGTTACCAACCCCAACAAGTTTACAAGAAAATTCATTTCCCATAAAAACAACACCATCATCAATAAATTGGTAAGATGAGAACCAATTTCTATGAAGCGACATTGATCCAGATTATTTTCGACATGAAATGAGAGTGGAGATATAATAAAGAAATTCACAAACATATCACAAATATCCAATAATATAACAGAAGTATATCAGAGATGCAACCATAAACACAGACATACAGTAATACATGATTTCTATTAATGAAATAAATGTACAGATACTGTAAAAATAGAGAGTGAAAGACTCACTAGAATGGTGGCAACTTATCTCTGAGAAGAGATGTGATGGCTATTCGCATTTGCAAAAATATTATTATTACAATGAAGCTCCAAGGGCCTTTTTAACATAAGTAAAATCCAAAAACCTAACCTTGAAAGATGAAAAAAGAAAAGGTATGCAGGCCCCAATGGAGGTAGTTGATACATCAACTTCCTGAGGGTGTAACGTTTGCATACAATCTTCGTTTGGGTCGCTCGATACACCGTTAGAAAGATCTATCCGAAGAATACAACTATGATGTGAGAAACACTGAATTAACTTCTATGTTTCTACCTGTTTTCCCAAAAAACATCATTTAGGGCCTCAAAATGGCTTCGGAAGTTCAGGACCCGAAAAACTGCTAAAAATAGTAAATTACCAAAATTGCTAGAAAATTGTTTTGAGTCAGTTGGGAAAGGTGGGTGGCCACCGATATCCACCTGGATCAATCCTCCCTCCTTAGGAAGCAATGGTTTCCATTGTGTTGAGTTCCTGGGGGAGAGAGGGAAGCATTTGTCAAATCTGAATCTTGGTGAGCTACTTGCCTTGTTGGAGACGTCGCGCTACTCGGTTTGTTGAAAGTTGTCAAAAACCTGTTGTTGGCAAGGTTGAATCTGTTCAACCAGTCGGGCTACCTCCAAAATATCAAAATTGACTTGTACCTTAAAAGGTGAGGTGCCTCCAAAGTGGACACTTGATGAAGATGCACCTGATGCTATCGGAATGTGTTGAAGGATGTAGAATAAATTCTCCATCATTTCTTCCCTCTGTCGCGTGACAGCTTGCTTAAGCAATAGATTGATAGAATCGTCTTCTTTGTCATTTTTTTGTTCTTCCACCAATGGGGGTTTCTTGGATGTGCGAGAGAGATTGTCCTCAAGAGAGACAAGTTCAAGACCCAACTTTCTATACTCGGACCTCGTTGGGGACATGCACTGAAAAACGATCAAGAACAGTCTACTCTGATACCATCGATCCGGATTATTTTTGGCACGAAATGAGAGTGGAGATATAATAAAGAAATGCACAGAGATATCGTAGATCTCCAATAATATAACAAAAGTATATCAGAGATGCAACCATAAACACATAAATAGAGTAATACACAATTTATATTAATGAAATAAATGTATAGAGACTTTAAAAATACAGAGTGAAAGACTCGTTAGAATGGTGGCAGTTTATCTGTGAGAAGAGATGTCATGGCTACTCGCATTCACAAAAATATGATTATTACAATGAGGCTCTAAGGGCCTTTTTAACATAAGGAAAATCCAAAACCCTAACCCCAAAAGATGAAAATTCAAAAGGTTTGTGGGCCCCGATGGAGGTAGTTGATATGTCAACTTCCTGGGGGCGTAACTTTTGCATACGATCTCTGTTTGGGGCGCTTGATACACCGTTAGAAATATCTATCCGAGGACTACAAATTTGTTGTGAGCAACATCAAAGGGACTCCCATTTTTCTCATCATTTTTCCAAAAACATTTCATTTAGGGCCTCAAAATGACTCTGGAAGTTCAGGACCTGAAAAACTACTAAAAATAGTAAATTATCAAAATTGTCAGAATATTGTTTTGAGTCAGTTGGGAAAGGTGGGTGGCCACAATATCCACCTTGATCAAACATGTCGTTGGAAGCACCAAAATCTAACAACCAATATTGATGTTGATGTGAAACATCACAAGTAGATAATACCTCATCAACCATACCTAAACCTAAACCTAAACTTGTTTCAACTAAATTAGCTTCATTTTCTTCCTTTGTGTAGTCTTGTTTCAATGCATTCTTCATTTTGCAGCAATCATTCTTCAAATGCCCTGATTCACCACATAACCAACATTTCTTCTTACTCTTCTTGTCATTTGACTTAGACCTTGATGTACCCCTCTAAGTTTTCCCTCTTTCTATAGATCGACATATGAACACCATTTCTTATGATGTTGAGGTTTCTTTACTAGACCTTCTCCTCATTTCCTCAACCAACAGAGCTCCAACAATAGTGTCATAATTAATGGCATGGGTTGATCTAAACCACATAGATGCGACCACATGATCTCAAGACTCAGGAAATGTACACAATAGTGTAACTACCTTGTCCTCACCTTCGTACTTTACTTCCATACTAGATAATTGACAAATCACTGTATTGAAAACATTCAAACGATCAACAATTTTTGTACATTCTTTCATCTGGAAAAATTGTACAACTATCTCTTCAAGAAGATTATGTTCATCAAGGACTTTTTCATATACAGACTCTCTAGTCTATTCCATAAACCTATTGTTGTCTCCTCTCTAGCGATGTTAAACAACACTTCATCTGCCAAACACAAATGAATGGTACTGAGGGCTCTTGCATCAAGATCTTCTCAGATGCTTGTCAATTTCTTTATTTTTCCCGCCAATGCCTTTTGCAATCCTTGTTGCACAAGCAAATCCCGCATCTTGAACTTCCATATCTCAAAGTTATTCATGGCACTGAATTTCTCCTCAAACTTAAAACTCTCCACTTTCTCCATTAACACAAAAAAACGTCCAAAACACCACTCATAAAACCAAATCTTATTGATATGATGGGATAATAGTATTTCAAAATTAAACCCAATATATTTTTTTAAGTTTAAAAAAAAAAATTAACAAATATTTAATACCTCCAAACCTTTTTACCAAAACAGAAAGGGTCAACCTCACCTTTTATTAAAACATCATTCACCAAAAATATCCCTTTTTAATGGCACTCCAAAAAAAATTTCTTCCATACCTTGTTGAACTTTCAAACCTCTTGTGCATAACATAACAAACAAATGGCTGCCATATCTCATAAGTCAATGCATATACCTCGTCCTCTCTATGCATATGAACTTCAATAGTAAATGACCTTCAACGATTTTACAACGAGATCAGTCGACGACTTTCCCTTGATCACTCCACCTCGACTTTCACAGGTATCGCACCCTCCCAAAAGTTGCAGACAGCGATGACAACAGGCTTATTGCCTTTATCGTGCTTCCAACGTGGGGAGCGAGGATCTTGAGGTAACGGTCCTGTCACAGCGATCGGTGAAAAAATATCGCCCCTGCTTTGTCCTCAGGACGCTCTTCCAGCACGCGGATCGAATTCTTCCAACAGGTTTGTCTCTACCTTAGGTCATACAGATCTTCTCGGCTCTGATATTGGCTATTTTCTCCTTCATTCTCATATTTTTCAACTCTGCACTCTGATACTAGTTGTTAGGCAGCTAAAGTATAAACAGAGAAAAATTAATTGACAAGCAGAAAAACTGAGAATYACAAGACACAACAACAATTTTAAAAYTGAGAATCACAAGACATAACAACAATTTTAAAATTAATACAGTGATTTATTTAGAAATCTGGTATTGGAAAAAATCACGATATAATAATAATAATAATTGGTATTCTTATTATTCAACGGAAAATTACAATAGACTGCATTGCTTCTCCACACCTCTACGATTATACTAGTTATATAATATCGGTGATAAAGTTAAACAAACTCATTAGATGCATCAGTTACATAACCTGTTCACTGAAGAATGCATGCATGCACAATCTAATTTTCACTAACTGCATATAATTAATTTACACATTTTCAACAAAAATCACATTGATAAAGTGAGAAGTGAGACTGTAACAGTGGTTATTAAATTTCAGTTAAAAATACCAAAACTTACACCCAAAAATGTATTTTTGAGCCATCTTCTAAATTAAATCAAAATTCCATCCCATCATATTATGTATGACAATTATAAAATGCTTAAGGATGGATGCCGTCTAAAAGCCTGGCTTTTATGTGGGTATGTAAATACAGCACTGTCGCAGCTGCTCATACCCATTACACAATTCCTCGCATATTCAGTGGTACAGCTATCCTCCTCTTTATAAACTTGTAATCAAAACGTGCCACTAATACAACCGCATTTTTTGATGGTTACGACATTTATAAAACCATGGTAATCCAAACTTGCCATTCACACCAGTTTTTTGGATGGTTATGAGCATGTTTATTGGAGTACCTCACTTTTTAAATGGTTAATAGCATATTCGTCCAAAGAACATCATAGAGCTTTAAAAAAAAGTTGAACTAAATAGTTTTAGATGTCTGAGATGTAATAAAAATTTTACAAACATGTCTGAGATGTCGGAAAAAATTTACATTGTTTATTTGAGTGCTTCACTTTTTAAATGGTTACAAGCATATTCCTCGAAAGAACTAAAGTATAAAATTTTACATTGTTTATTTGAGTGCTTCACTTTTTAAATGGTTACAAGCATATTCCTAAAAAGAACTAAAGTATAATTAATTTTTATTTAATTTCCTATTTTTCAAATAAGGTATTTTATTTTCATCTTTTAAAAAGTATGTTTTTATGATGGTTACAAGCATATTCCTAAAAAGAACTAAAGTATAATTAATTTTTTATTTAATTTCCTATTTTTTAAATGAGTTATTTTATTATCAGCTTCAAAAAAAAGTATTTTTTTTATGAAATATATTATTTTTAGTGAGATTTAATAATAATTAGTTTAGAAATTTAATTTTATAACTTTTTTTTTTATTCACAACACCTTACCATTCCAACTAACTTATCAAATTAAACTTTAAAAAATATTTATTAAATAAAATGTTTATTTTAATTTTCAAACTAACCTATCAAAATAATTTATTTTTGTAACTAGGTGAATCCCACAAGCATACTTTAAATCGGAGTGAGAATCGACCTTGAGACCTCTTTTTACATATTTCTTTCCATTTACACGGTACTTGCCAATCAGTCTACACCCTTGCGGGCTTTAAAAAATATTTATTAAATAAAATGCTTATTTTAATTTTTTAAAAAATAAGTAAATAGTTTGAAATGTATCAAAAATGTCATACATATATAATAACAAATTCTCATGAGCTCCATAGTGAAAGTTGGCCTTGGTCAATTCCTAAAATGCCATGGGATGAAAGAGTGTGTCACCTTTGTGACACTAAGAAAGTTGAAGATAAAAAGCACTTTCTCTTAGATTGTCGAGCCTATACCCATATTAGATCTCATTTTCAAAATATTGAACACATTACCAACCTTTCTAACTTCTTAACTCAACAAAAGTATGGTGATCTTGGAAAGTTTCTCTTAATGTTTTTTGAGCACATAAACAAAATTCTAAAGAATCACAAATAATCACTTACCCTCTTAGGATTCGATAGACCAATTAAGTCTTAGTGGATGTTAATCATCATCATCAATTAAAATTAATAAATAAAAATATTTTTTTAAGTAATAAAAAAAAATAATAATAATAATAATAATTTAAATAGTGAAAGATATTTTGAAATTAATAAATAAAAATATATTTTTCAATAATAAAATAAGGAAAAAATTTATATTAAATAAGTAAATTAAAATATATTTATGTTAATATTAAAGTTTCTAAATATCAAATTTATAAATATAATAGTAAATCTATATTAATAGTTTACAATGTTGTTATTATTATAATTGGTTCATCATTTCTTTATATTTAAATTATTAAATAAACAAATCTTAATACTAAAGTTTCTAAATATTAATATTAAATCTATATTCAAAGTTTGCAATGGCATTATTATAATTGAATTATCATTTATTTTCTTTGTGTTTGAATAAAATAATTGAATGGATAAATCTTAATGCCATTTTTCTATATTTAATTACATGTAACATAATTTTATTATAGACATTTTTATTTCAGATTATATATATATATATATATATTATTTTTATATAAATAATTTTTGTTATTACTTAAAAGAATTAAGCAATTAATTATGCATACAATCTACAATACATTAAAGAAAGAAGGGTAAAAATTGGATAGATATTTGAGGATAAATTCACAGGGTAAGGTTAAAGTCTCACTCATTTATTATTTAAAGTAGTTAATTATAATACATCAACATGTCTCTCATTCTAGGGACAAATAAAGTGAAAATTTAAGATACACATGTGTGTCAAATATATTAAGTTTCTATTAAAAAAAAATGCTAAATATATCAAGTTTGTTTGTTTTTATAAAAAAAAAAATATCATATTCTTTGAAATATATTTTTTGAAATAAAGTGTCCAAATTAAAATGTCAAACCACATTTCTCATTTACATATTTTTCTATATAAATTATGCATCATATTTATATATATTTTTATATATATAACTAGGTTTACAAATATTGTTATATACCAAACTAAATTGTGCATGTTCAAATCAAGCCAATGCATAGATAAATAAGCTCAAGAAGTAATCCCTAAAAAAGATCCATAAGTTGTAACTATAAAACACTATCCAAGTGTTCATCCAAATGTAAACTTAAAAGGTTCATCTCTTGTCAATAATATATCCCAAAGAAGAAAGAATCATATCCTTCATATATAAATAGTAATTTACACATTTCCAATTTGTAAAACAAACATTTGTAATTGGTGATGCATTGAATGAATTAATATGACCATGCTTCCTCCATAATCTTGTAATTCACTCTCAACAAGAAAAATATTAAATGAAAATTTGAAAAATATTCAAACACTTGAACTTGGTAATGGAACACATTGTTTCATATAAAACTCAAATCCATACATAATTTGAATTTGGTAAATGTACTTGATAACAAGATGACTCAATCCACAATAATTTGTTTAAAAAATCTAGAGGATTTCATTTTATCAAACATAATCTATGAAATGATGAGCAAGTGAATATCTAAATTCATTACATTGTCTATAAAATGACTACTTGGTGCATTGCCTAGTTTACATTCACTGCTCATTTTATTTAACTATTTATAGTTTGTTTTATTTAAGTTCACAATATTTTTTACATAAGTATATATAATATTTCATTAAATTACATATTAATATTATATGCAACCATTTTTGCACTCTCCAATAAGATATGCATATCTCAACTATTCTCGCATCCTTAATAAATATGAATTATGGTAAGGGAATATAACCACTTAGGAGGTTAAATCCTCTATCCACTCACCAAATATGAGTGAATTCTGTGAATACAAATTATGACTCACAACCTTCTGCAAAATTTCCACATGAAAATGTTCCAATTGTTATTCATGCTAATGGTGCCTGGATCATGCTACAAAAAAGATATTCCTTAATAAATATTGTCGAAAGAAGACATGGAAGGAGAAATCATGCAGATTGGAGGTGGTGATTAGTCAACTAAAGAAAATTCTAAGAAGTAGAACATTTCTTCTAGCACCCATTCTCGGTGCATGTATTCTCTACAAGGAGAAGGAGGAGGAAACCCACCATAGAAACATATGAGAATGAATTTAAATAGTGACTTGGTACACATACATGGTAGACCTAGGTCATGACCTTGAAATCATTCAACTAGTGTGGCCTTCATATGTCAAACTAGTGCTAATCCAGTCAATATTGGCTTGTCATGCAAGTCATGGTGGACTATATTTTAAAAGTACATCTATATTTGAGACTCATAATAGATAATGATTGGGATAAAAAGTAAGCAATAAACCCCAGATCACCTTGAATAGTTTCATAATTTTACTGAGAACTTTTCTAATGTATGTTAGGCTAATCCTTATGGGACTCATAGAATCGATAATTGGGAAGAAAGAGGTTTCCAAATATGGAAATCATGTGGAATGATGATTTTGTAAAAGAGGAAGTAAAAGTCTGCTATGAAGAGAAAAGTGAATATTATAATATTTTATCGTTTTAATTCTAGTAGTTCAAATAGATTAAAAATTATATTGTTATATGAAATGAATGAAGGACATGTATATAATCTCAAGAACATCCCTATATGACCAAAATAGTTTCTTTTAAATTGAATTTAAATCACTTTGCAATATTTGTACCAAGTGGTTTCTTCTACAAATAATCACCTTATCATTTTGATAGACATCAAATTCGTGGAATGTCCTTAGGTACCATCCGATAGGGTATGGTTTTTGGTATTTTTTTTTTCCTACTCATACAAGCTACATTCTTCAATCACTTGATATAAGTGTTTTTTTCACTATTTGCGAGGTATTCAAAAACTGTGCAATTAATAAGAATGGCAAGAAATCAGGTACTTGAAATAAAAAGTGTTGAATTCATTAAGCTCAAGAAAAGACATTGCAAAATGCACTTACATTAATGAAAAACATAAATTCATGTTATTAAAGAACTTGGATTTGACCCCTCAATCCTAATGTTCTTTCCTATGACATGCGATCAATGATACTTTCCAAGTTTTTTTTAAGAAGGTAAAATTATTGTGGAGAACACACTTAGACTAGTAGGTGTAAATCAAGTGCAACAAATTTCAATTTATATTATAGAACATCAATCAAATTCATAAGTTAATGAGACGAAATAATGTTTCCATAATATGCATCATCTCACAATGCCTATGCAATCTATCCAACTTAGCTAAGTAAAGGGTGGTGTTCTAAAATTTGGGATAGACCTTCATCACATCAATGAAGATGTGAGTCTCTCCATGCCATGTCCTTCACATATACTTGACCCCAATGAGCTAACACATTAATACATATATTATAGAGAGTGGAATGTGGAATAAGATGCTACTAATTTAGGGGAAAATGAGTACCTTGGAGAGGAATAAAATTCAATGATGACATGTATTCAACCAAACAATAATAAAGTAATAAGGATTCAAGGACATGCACTTCCTTCCAATTTCTTATTCTACTAATGGAAAGGATATAATAGGATTCAAAGATTGAAGATCAAGGTCCAATTTGAATCAATCATCACTCATAAATAGTTACTTGAGTCTAGTGCCTTTAAATTCTCAATAAGTTATATGAATGAAAGAAATAAAAGAATTAGATAAAACAAAGGAAGAAATAACATGTAGAGGAAACTAAGTCATATCAAATTGTTCTAAAAGAAAAGGAACATGAGAAACTTGAAATGTAATTACAAGTAAATAAAAGTAATAACAAAGGTTATTGAAAATTAGGCAAAAAAAAGAGAAAAAGAAACGTGTAAGAACACAATCATAATGAACATGGGAGAAAGGAGAAGGATATTGAAAGTTCATGGTAGAAATTGGGTAGGAGAAGGAATCTTAGAAATCCACATAAAATTCTAACTGAGAACCATCTAGTGCTATGGGACATGATAAATTTCCAATAACCCTCATTTGGTACTCATAATAGTTTGGAAATTCCTTTCTATTTATCACCTTCTTGTTCAATTGTCATCTACACCAACAAGAGGGGCCATAGCCATGGGAGGACTTTTGACAAGAACTAGCCTTCCATTTACCCTTATCATGGAACAACCAAATGATGTTCACTTCGTGGGTACCAACAATCGATGGAAGAACTATGTGAATGCATGAATTGCTTTGAAAAATAGTGTTGGATAAAAATGAAGGTCTAATTTAGGAGTGAATACCTTATGTTTTATATTTCTCGTAGATGGGTTACCTCATTTTTATTTTCTATTAGAATTGAATGATACAGATATGCCTAATTAATCTCAATATTATGTATGTTTCATACATCAATTTTGAAATAGCTTTAAGGAAATAGTCCACCACATTCATTCATATTGAGAATTCTAAAATTATTAGAAAGTTCAATAATATATCACTTGATAATAATGAGGTGAGATAGGTATTTTAATGTATGTGGTACTTTAATAATATTTGATAAAAGGACAAATTAAGAAACATGAGAAGGATTATTAGGTGGAAAGTAGATAATATATTGGAACCAATACACTAGAAATATAAGTAAAAAGGTATATAAAAAATGTCAAAAAAATATATCTAGTAAAATTAACACTTTTTAAATTGAAAAAAATGTTTTGAAAAAAAATTCAAACGATAACATTTTAAAAATAAAATAAGGATTAAGAATATTCTTTAATATCAAAAAACATGTTATATTATAAATATACTAATTAAGTTAAGTTCATGTATAAGACATAATTACCATATACAAATTTATGTTCATGTTCAGATTAAATAACATTCCAAAAATATATAATAAAAAAATCTAGGTTAAAATAAATAGAAAAGTATTTATTATTATATTATACTATCATTATAAATATAGATTTTAATCTTTAATTTTAAACTTTACTTTTTGAAATATCAATAAAAAAACAATTTACTTTTTGAAATACCAAAAAAAAAATTAAAAAATAAAATATTGAAAATGATACAAATATATAAGTATTTTAAAAATAAAATTTAAATCTCTTTTTTTTTTTTAATCTTAAACATCACTAAAAATGCTTAAACAATAGCAAAGGTAATCATAACATATAAACAATGAAGCAAGTACATAATAAACATATTAACAACATGAAAATGCAAATATTGAAACCATATATAATCATAAAAACCTATGAAATTTGTAAAAGGGAGTGATGAGGAAACGCCTTTAATATGATGACGTTGCAAGAGTTGAAAATGCAAATATTGAAACCATATACAATCATAAAAAAACTATGAAGTTTGTAAAAAGGAGTGATGAGGAAATGCCTTTAATAAGAAGCCACAAGAGTTGAAGAAGCCCAAAGTGAGCAAATAGAGGCCATAAACATTGAGAAATTTGATTCTACTCACATATAAAACTTTAATTGAACAAACAATATTAGGACTAACCAAAATCGGATCCAAATTCGAGTACAGGGAGGGCCTAATTCGACCAAATATTAAAACTATGGTGTAAAATAAAAATGTATTGAGAACCAAATAGAAAATCAAGCATGAAAAAAAAATGAAGCGAAGCGGAATGCCATTACGGCTAGGGCCTAAACCCTAGTCGTCTCCGCTCTGGTTTCTCGACTGCAGGGGCGCGGATTCGTTTGTAGCAACAGGTCATACGCTGCGGGTCGGCGTGAGCGTCCCCCCTGCATTTTTTTCATGCGTTTTAGAGCAGCGATCGACCTCCCTCTGCGAGTTTGTTGGTGGTCGGTGCTCTGCGATTTGTCTGCTGGTGGTCGCGAATCTCCTTCTGTAGTAGCCGACCCCTTGCTTTCTGCTTACAGGGCTGCGGATCGACGGTTTTCAGAGCTCGCCTACGTTTTTCATGCGTTTTTGAGCAGCGGTTGTCCCTCTGCGTTTCGGCTCCATCCTTTTGTTTGCTGGTGGTCGGCATCCTATTACGATGGCCCCGAACCCGACTGCCGAGAAAGAAGAAGATCCTCTGGAAGCATTCAAAACGTTAGTTCGCTCGACAGGACCTAAATCTAAGCCTTCTCTCTCGTCCAAGTTTGTTAAGAAGATGGAGGAGATCCCTTCGCTGGAGCTATCTCTAGAGGAGCCGTGCAATCTTGCCCTCTTTTTAGCAGAAAAGGCCCTCATCGGAAAGTTCACGGGGTTATGGCCCAGTCCCAAAACGGTGGAGGCATGGATGGATGATCGTTGGAAGTCGCTGATACAAGGAAATCTCTCTTTGTGCGCAGTAGGCCGGGGCTTTTTTGTCTTCATTTTCTCGAGGACAGAGGATCGGGATCTAGTTTTTAGATCTGGGCCTTATTTCATGGGGCCGAGAGGACTGTTCTTAGCCCCCTGGACCCCTGACTTCAATCCAGAAGCGGAGATCACCGCAGCCCCGGTTTGGGTTAGGCTGCCTCATCTTCCCTTGCATCTCTGGGGGAAAAGCTCTCTGAAGGACATTAGAAATAAGCTTGGGCCCTTCCTGGACAGTGCGGAGCCGAAAGGGGATCAGTATACCTGCGCCCGAATTTGTGTTGAGGTTAACCTCGAGAAAGGCCTTCCGGAAGCCATTAAGCTCTCCCTGGGGGAATGGGGCGATATCCAAGAGCTGGACTATGAGCAGATTCCTTTTAGGTGCCTCCGATGCCATGCTTACGGTCACTTTGCAAAAAGCTGTCCCAAAGCCCCCGAGGAGCCGGGACCAGTCAAAGAAGATGACTTTCAGCCAGTATCTAACCGACGAAGACAGCCAAGGCGAAAGGATCCACTTCCCCAGGCTCCGAAGACCACCCATTCAGCAGAGGCAACTCTAGAAAACAAAAACAGCTTTGATGCGCTGCAGGAAGATGAAGCACTCGATCCCGAAACAAGTAAAGGAAATCCTCCGGCAGACGTAAGCCTTCCGGATTCCACCCCCCAAGTAGCAGCGAGAGAAACTCGGACCTCAGATCTGAAGCCCTCTGCCCCTGCAGGTATGGTTGTTTCAGTCCCCTCTTACGGCACTGTGGAAACTTCTGAAACTGAAGACATTCCAGCTCCATCTCCACCTCTTACTCGAGGGCGAAAGACCAACAAAGCGCGCAGAGAAAAGGAGGCGGCCTCCAACATTTCTTTAGGCTCTCAGAAAATGCTGGATCCCTTTTTTAAGGGGAAAATTTCATCCTCCTCGGTTTAATGCTCTGCTTCTGTCTCCTATTGTGCTCACAGTTTGTGAGAATTTATTCATGTATGCATTTTTTGTCATTTTTTCGAATTGGCTCAAGAAGCAAATGGGATTGGACTCCCAAGACATTCACAAGAAGATTGGCAGTACTGTTAGAGGTCACCAACCTTCTTCAGATTTGTAACTCTCTAATTCTGGCTTGCCAAAAAGCCACTTAATACAAACTAACCATTCTCGTCAAAAAAAAAAATAGAAAATCAAGCATACCAAAATATAAAGTAAGACATAATTCAAATGTAATTGTATGTTTCCCATAACTTGGGAAGAGACAAACTTTCATTGTGCACTTTATTTTAAATATTGAAAACTCACTGGGTACAATAACTGTGACTTTGTAATAAGATTTTATTATATAAATATAATAAAAAATATAGGTTATCTGGTTTTAGTTAATGTCAAACGCATTTCTTATCATAAGATTAATTATGCAACGATATATATTTAACGAGAAACATGTCTTGTCATGCAACGCTCATATATTTTAAAAGAACCCTACTGGACTCAGCAGTTAATGAAGGATACCTCTATGATCAGCCAGCAAACGACAGTTTACCAGCACTAAGAGGCCTACCGGATCAATTGTGCCCTTTGGAAGAGGCAGATGGCGGAACAGTTGACTCCTGGGGAAGCGAGCTGAACTTGGACTGAGTACGCTTCGATGACTCCAAACCTCCACTGCCACGGCCACCAGCATCTTCATTGCTGGGAATTACTTGCTCATGATTACCAACCCGCATATATTTGTTTCCATTTGCGGCAAACTGTTCTCCGTGTTCCATGTAGTTGTAAGGTCCAACTCGGGCATTGCACTGTACTGGAAGAATAATCAGCAATATCAACGTGATTAAGACCATACTGGACTCCATCTGATTGCAGTTATAGATAGCTAAATGAAAATACTGGGATTAAGTGTTGGGCAGCGGAACCAAAATAGATCATCAATAAGGAAGATTGAACAAGCATAAAACCGAGAACAACAGTCACACAATCGACACAGTGATTTATATGAAAACCCAGTGTGGGAACTGGAAATGACATTATGTATTCTTATTCTTCAAGGGAGAATTACAATAGCAAATCTCAAGCATACAATCATCCTCTTTACACACACACACTATGATCTCTACACACCTTGCACTCTCACCTCTATGGGTATGCTCGTATGTATAGCATCTCTCAAACAGTTAGACTTTTACACATCTTACACTCTCACCTCTATGAGTATGCTCATATATACAGCATCTCTCAAACAGTTAGACTAATTGATTATAGTTAGATTCACCAGTTACACAATGTGCAGGTGACACCATGAGAAATTTGTTGGCATGTTTCCAACGATCTCCACATTGACAACAATTTACTTGAAATATCACAACGTTGATTAATTCATCACCTTTCCTGCAAGCCAAGAGAAACCAAACACACTCTGCAACTTCTCTAACAATATCGTTATATGAACATGTCTGCAGGATTCACTCCACTATGGACCATTCTGTCTCCATCAGTAATATGTCTAATAAACTGATGCACTTGTCCAAATATCATGAATCATAACCACAGATCAAATCATTACAACCAATGTAGGTGATCCTTGTGCTTTTGTGTTTGAAGCACCCATATCTATGCTCTTCACCTGGATTTTTCATGTGACAACACCAACTGCATGTGAAATGTTGATCATTTCCCATCACAATGATCAAACTTCCTACTAGCACATAATACTTGAGACATATAACTCTTTTCTTCTTTATCAATTAGGACATAAACCTAAAGAGAACTTACAAAGGAAAACCAAAGGGATTTTACTGGTTTCAAATTATTCATACTGAATTTCTTGAGTATCTTCACCTTATATTTCTGTTGTGATAACCAAGCTTAACATATTTCCCGTCTCTGTGTATTTCCATGCCCAAGATTTATTTTTCTTCTCCCATATCCTTCATAACAAATGTCATTACCAACTAAGCCAACATATTGATCTCAACCATGTTTTTGCTTGCAACAAGCATAACATATAATACCAAGATAATGAATATACCATAAGCATAATAGTTATACTCACTTCTTGTAAATTTAGCTCACCATGAAGGAATCAAACATCTTGTACCATTTGGTTGCCATGCTTCAAGTCGTACAATGATTCTTTAGTTTGCAAACAAATCTTCGGTTGTGATTCTGATCTAACCATTCTGGTTGTTCCATATACATCTCCTTACCCAAAAAACTCCATGTAAAATAGTTTTAACATCTTGTTGAACTATCACAACCAGTGCTAACACAACATGAATAGAAATAAGTTTTTAACAAATGGTGAGAAACTTTCATGGAAATCAATATCTTCCAGATACCCTTCTTCTACCAGTCATGCTTTGAACATTTCATCTGAAAACGAGATTCATCAAATACTGCATCTATGTCCATGATTATTTTGTGCGTAGTAGGATCCCGCAGTGTGCAACCCTTAACATCATCACCATATCAAAGATCTACCTGTTTGATCCGGGTCCTACTTAGAAAGCTGATAAAAAAACCATAAGCATCACAATTGAATAACTTCATATTTGAGTAATTACCAGATGACTTGTTCATATCTCTTCCCGAATCTTGTTGTCTTTTACAACCAATGGTGACCGAGTTACCAGATAGTGCAACCGCTTATGTTCACAACTATTGTTGCAACTTGGCATTAGTGAATATCCCTATTCGATCTCAACTTCCTTGCAATACTTTAGAAGTTCCATGGATATGAACCTACCTTCATCATATATTCTGAAACACTTGATTGACATGTCAACACATCAACCTTTCTATAGACCCATATTTCTAAACTGGACACATTGCTTCACCTCAAACTTTGCGTTCGAACAACCTTGAATGAATTCAACCAAGCCGAACCAAGTGAACCTTTTCCGCTCACCTCGAGGGACTTCACACTAGAGTCTCGGTGCTCCACCTTAACATGAACACTCCCTTGACCAAATTCGACCAAGCCGACCAAGTAAGCCTTCACTGCTTACCTCTGGGCCCATTTACAATGGAGTTCACCAAGCCTTTTATAGGCTTCATTACATGCAATCCATGGAAAAAATACCCCGGGATACCCAAAAAACATGGACCTGAAAAACCACTTGTTTTGACGTGTAGTTGAATTTGCTTCTTTTGGGGAGTTCTCTTTGGATGATTGTTGTCTTTTGCAAAAATCCTTCTTGAGATGCTCAGATTTGTCACAAAACCAACATTTTCCCTTACCCTTATTGTCTTTTGACTTGGACCTTGATCTACCTTTCTTATCTTACCCTACTTCTGTAGATCAACCTATGACCATCATTGTTTCTGTTGTTGAGGTTTCCTTACTGGATATTCTCCTCATCTTCTCATACAACAAAGATCCCAGAACAATGTCATAATCAATGACATCTGTTGAGCTAAACCGCATAGTTGTGACTAGATGATCCCAAGACTCCGGAAACAAACTAAGTAACGTAAGTGCCTTGTCCTCATCTTCATACTTTACTTCCATACTAGATAATTGACAAATCAAAGTATTGAAAACATTCAAGTGGTCAACAATTTTTTAACCTTCTTTCATCTACAAGTTGTACAACTGCTTCTTCAAAAAAAATTTGTTCATTAAGGACTTTGTCATATATAGACTCTTTAGTCTGTTCCACTAACCTGTTGTTGTCTCCTCTTCAACAATGTTAAACAACACTTCATCTCCTAAACACAAACGAATGGTATCGAGGACTCTTTCATCCAGATCTTCCGAGTCCTTGTCTCTCATGCTTGTTGGTTTCTTTCTCTTTCCATCCAATGCCTTTTGCAATCCTTGTTGCACAAACATTTCTTCACCTCAAAATTTTATTTAGATTTATTTGGAATTTTATTTTTGGGTGTAAAAGGATTTAAAAGAATGGTTCCTAAATAGCTATAGTGAATAAAAAAGTTAAGTGAAAGTATATATTGAAACAACTATTTTGAAATTGTGATTTAATGTTGGTGTACATAAGGAAATTTAAGAGAAAATGATTTCTGATGCAGGAGCATCCGCAACATTCGCAATTCATCATATGAACAAGCGCGAGGAGGAAAAGAATTGTACAGCTGGACAAGCCAGCAAACCTTTTTTCTTTTGATTTTGAATTTCACCTTGGTATTGTTGCGCCGCCGTTTACT
>ML789665.1:448258-462508 GCA_009831015.1 Picea engelmannii
TTTCCCGATAAAGAAAATCCCGATAGTGGGAAAGTTGACCTGTTGACCACCGGGGTTCGGGGTTTCATGATGCATGTGAATGAGGTTCGCATGGACCGCGAACTCCCGAAGTGCGATATCCCGATTTCCGAAGAGGAGGATAGCTGAAGAAGCCTACAGTGGGTAGCGAACTCCCGAGGGAGTTGAAGAGTGTTGACTCTTCGGGCCCGTGGTAGAAGAAGGTCCTGGTGGAGCGACTTGCTCGGTGAGGGGTGGGTTGCGTCAATTTCCATCTTCAACTCCAGAAATTATGAAAACCAAAATCTCCTCAACTTCTAAATATGGTTGGACGGAATTCATTGTTGTCGAATGTGTAGGATCAACTCTACTTGGGTTCTCCGTGTTCGTTTGGCATAGTCTCAACCAATTAATGCAGAAGATGGGATGGTGAGCTCTCATGTGAAATGAGAGCTCCAACCTATAAGTACCATCATTGATCATATCAAGTATCTTGAACGAATCATCAAACCTTTGGACCAATGATGGATCCATCTCTATCAGTGGTACAAATTGGTTCATGCCCGTCCTAATGAAGACCTACAATCCTATGTTGAACTCTAAATCGCATGTCTCACGTTATACCCAATGCCTGATCCTCTCTCTTTCATCCATCAAATGTACATGAGCTAACTCCAACTGATCATCCCAACTAGTCATGAATCCCAAAGCTAATGAACTATTTCAATAATATCCTTACATCACCAAGTGTGGAGTGATGGGTTTTTGTCCATTCTTCAACTCGATGGACTATATCCCATTGCAAAACTCTTCTACAATTTATCATTGAATTGTGATGCATCTAATAGATTCACTCAATTAGTATGATCAACCAACACATAATGTCGCAAGTATTCCTCCAACAATACCTCGATGCATTATGTATGTCCATTTGTCTATGGATAGTAATTGGATTTCATTAATAACTTTGTTCCAACAAGTTCAAACAATTCTACACAAAACTTCCCAGTGAACCTCAAACCTCCATCTGAATCGATGTTTAGTGGAAGACCCAAATACTTTATTGTGTTTTTCAAAAATAGTTGTGCCACCTCCTCTGCTTTGCAAGTCATCTTCATTGGTATGAAAACTACATACTTAAAAAAATGATCAACCGCAACCATGATCCCATTGCATACCTACACCATTCTAGGCTATGAGATGAAGTACATCGAAACACCCAACCAAGGCTTCTCTACAAGGTAAAAGATGCAATAGACCTACCTTCAATCTAGTGTCAGTCCTATGTTATTGAAAATAAGACAATTATGGACATAATCTTCCACATCTTGCATCATAAGTTACCAAAATTATCGTCTTTCCAATAATGTGAATGTCCTACACTATCCTGGGTGGCCAACCCAAGGAAATTCATGAAACTCCTTCAAGAGATCCTTGCGGAGATTACTTGACTTGGGTACATAAAGGCCCTCACCAAAATAGAGGATTTCATTGTGAACAAAAAACCTCCTCATCTTCTCTTCCTTAACTTTCTTTATGTTGTTCTTTATAGATGGATCAACCTGTAGTCCTTAATATTCTCTTGCAACTCTGTCAACACATCAATCGAGCTTCCATCTAGTGTAGGAAAATCATCTTCATCAAGCATAGCTAATTGTCCTTTACTTCGCAAGGCATATACAATAGCATTGATTTTGGAAGGCTTACACTCAATGGACATGTTAAACTCCACAAAGAAGTCCTGCCAATGCACTTGCTATGGGGACAACTTGGTTTGTGTGGAAAAGTAGCTTGTCGCAATGTTGTTGATCTTGAACAATAATGGATTTCCCAACAAGTAATGCCTCCATACCTATAGATAATGCACAATTATAGTCATTTCCTTCTCTTGGATTGGGTATCTTCATTCGTGGTCATGTAGCTTCCTTCTCTCTAAATCCATGGGGTGCCCATCCTATAGTAAAGCTCCTCCTATGGAAAAGTTTTAAGCATCTGTGTGCACCTAAAACTACTTCTCAATGTTGGATAGCTTCAATACAAGGGCAAAGGCAATTCTTCACTTTAGCTCCTCAAATGTAGAATTGCTCTCTTTTTCTAATTCCAATACCTCTTCTTTTTCAACAAATATGGTAGTTGTGCAATGATATTGGAGTAGCCTTCTACAAATAAGCGATAGTAGTTGTTTAGTCTAAGTAATATTGTCACATCATTCACAGAGCATGGCTCCTCCCAATATTTAATCGTGGTGACCTTAGCAGGGTCCATGATAATGCTTCCTTGTCCAATCAAATGGCCTAGGAACGATATCTTGATCTTCCCAAAAATGCAGTTGGATTTCTTCAAGTACAATTGATGCTTTCACAATGCCTCAAATACTTCTTCCAAGTGTTTCTTGTGATCCTCCATACTCACTATACATTATGATATCATCCAAATACACTAGAACAAATTTGTCCAAAAATGGCCTCAGAACATCAATCATCAATGTATAAAATGTGGTTGGGGCATTGTAAAGGCCGAATGGAATCACCAGGAACTCAAAGATTCCATACCGTCTCACCATTGTTTTCTTATGTTCATCCCCCTTCCCGACCCAAACTTGATAATAACCACACCTCAAGTCTAAATTAGAGAACACCTTAGCTTTGGGAAGTTTTTCAAAATAGTCTGCAGCAAGTGGCAAACGATATTTTTTCTTAAAAGTTTTCTTGCTCAACACTCTGTAATCCAGGCACATCCTTAGCTCTAACGTTTCCTTCTTCTTTTCAAAGAGGACTAGGGCACCATAAGGGGACCAAGAAGTTCGAATAAAACCTATGTCAATCAACTCCATCAGTTGTCACTTAACTTCTTCCAACTCTGGCCCAGATAATTGGTAAGGATCTCTCACTAGTGGTTGTAACCCCAACTCCAACTCTGTATGTTTTTCAATAGTTCACCTTGGTGGGAGAACCTTAGGAAAACCATCAACAATTATTTCTGCAAATTTATCCAACAATTTGGCAAGTTCTAGTGGAGTAGCCATCCCCACTCCATCTTCCACAACTTTCCTAATCATTGGCGCATAAATGGGTGACCTAAAGCGCCATGTTGCTCTCTTCATGCTCAATGCAGAAACAATATACAATCCTCCATTAGGATTTTTTGCAGTTGTTCACACAACCCATATTTTTTGTTCACCCACTATAACCATCTTTTCTAGCCATGACACTAGAACAACTCTGTTACTTATAAGGAATTATTGTCTAAAAATGACTTCAAAGTCATCTATTGTAAAAATCGTAAAGGTTTCAAATCCATTCCAATCATCCAACTGCACATGGATCGATGAGGAAACTCACGTTGTCATTATTGCCTTAGAATTCACCACTTTCACTTATTATTTACTTTTCATGATATTGATCCCAAGCTCTTTAACCAACTCGTTCCACGGAAAATTGTGCGAAACACCTGTGTCAACAATCACTTGAATTGTTGTACCAGTGATAATCACTTCAATGAAACATAAATCCAATGCATGTTTTTACCTTTACCATCTAAAGAGTCAATCCTTCTTCTTCCCAAAAGACCCTACCATGCATCATGTGTCACATCGAATGAACAACAATAGTCTCCACAACTAAACATATTGAACTTTGTTCAAACCTTTTTCCAAACTTTGTGTGCCCATGTTTAGCTTATCTCATCTCAAAGGAATATCTCACTATATTCATCTCAAGTTGAGGACGAGCACCTATCCCAAATTCCCTTGGATTGTCTGTAACCTTCTATGGTCTACTACTATCATTTTTCTGCAGTCTTGAATTTGCGTGGAATGAATGGATCTTTCACAGCTTCAAATATGCCAAGTCGTGTTCTACCACTATTGTGTTTTCCATAGTGGAGATTTCTTGGAAACTCGAGCTCTTCACACAACTGACCGACTTTTTCTTCGCAATGTGCTCTGATACCAACTATCACGTCACTAGAGAACTCAGGGGGATAGTAGCTATCCACCATTCTCAATAGTGTGGACCACCATGAATATTCGAATCGGTGCCACATCTAGTCGATGTCTACTCAACTCATACTATGCCTAACACTTAGAATATTTATCAATTAACAATTATAACATTCAACACTTCGAATAATTCAGAAATGAAAAGTACACACAACGCACAGGGAAAGATATTGTATAAAATTTCAGCGACGTCAAACCAACCCACACCTACTAGTCTCAGTGGGTGCGTCCTTTGTCTCCAATTCACGTATTTGTGCTTCAAAAGTGAAGACTTTACCGAGCTTCCTTATCTTAATTCTTCATCTCTATGGTACATCACAGTCTTTCCTCAACACTCAACTCCCAACTAGTTCATCGAACACCTTGTTCTCTTGATCCTTTGATCCTTTCCTTATTGACTCTCTCCCTCACTCTTATATATATGTGTTGACTCTCCAATGTGGACCATGACATCTTTTGGTGGTGAGCCAATCGTTCCAATCCACACGATGTGTCTAAGTCAACTTTCCAAAGTGTGTGCACATGTGTTTCACTTAGTTGGCTTTCCAATTCATCCAACTGACACCCACAAACTTCATTCAATTGACCCTTTCCGAGGGTGCGTGTACACACTAGAATCGTCGAGTTAACTCATATAAGTGTGCATTCCCACGTCTAGTGATACGTGATATGAATTTTTGGCAGTGTGTCCAAGTATTTCCCACGACTCTAGCCAACTCCTCGTGTGACGCTCCAACTCACCCAATCAATTATTTGTGTCGCAAGAAACTCCTTGCTATACACATAGAGTCTCTCTTACAATATTGATTGAGTCCCCTTGGAGCGTCACACACCCAAGGTGCCTTGACTCTCCTGATATAAATAGACATTATGTTTATTGTGTATGTAGAGTGTCTTGCTCGCTATATTGATCTATTGTTCATTTTTTTCATGGAAATGGTGTGAGGATGTGCGCCCACTCTTGGTGCTAGACGATTTCCACTTTCTTCACTATCCACTTCACCACTTTTAATATATTTTAAAGTTATTTAAAATATAAAAATAATAAAAACATTATATATATATATATATATATATATATATATATATATATATATATATTCCAAACATTTAATCTAAAGTTGTTTAACAATTAAATTTACAATTTTTAATATAAAGTTAGATAGTGAAAATTTTGTATTTTTAAAAAAAATCTAAATTTAAATTTTATGACATATATTTAAGTAATAAAAYAAAAAATATTAATAATTTAAAAAATTAAAAAATTAAAATAAAAAATATTTAGTTTAATSTTAAAAATATTGTTTTATCCATCATAATTATATATATAATGGGTAAAATCATGAAGATGAGTGTCTATTTTGTTTGTTTTGTGAGAAAAAATACTATATTTTCACAAGTTCTTCAACTTGCAGTATACAAAAGTATTTGTTTTATTTATAGTTTCACTTTACAGTAAAAAAAAACTTGTGAAGAATTTTGTTAGCTTTCTACTCACTATTTTTCAAATTATTTTTATTGAGATTTGATATGTCAATTTGGCAATTATTTCACAGTATGTTCCTTAAAAATGAAAGGAATGATAATGAGTTAAGTCCCCCCCAAACAATGTATCTATTATTAAACTTTTGTTTTGTTTTTCTTATCACTGTAATTTTGAATCTAACGGATGAATATTATAATTTCTATAATTTTTTGAAAAAGTTGCAGATTTTAAACACATGTTTTCCCCCACCTTGTATCTATATTAATGCTTACTTAAAAATAAAATCTAAAAATACTCTTTCGAAATATAATTTTTTCTAAATTTTCCACTGTGTATTTTTAGAGATATGGATATTTCATTTCACTGAATCATAATGTCACTTGAAAATATTATGCAGTGATTTTTTTATAAAATTAAATACAATTAAATAAAAATAATGAAAAAGAAAACAAATTATATGCATTGAAAGTAAATTCAATTTTACAAATGTTGGTATCAATTTTGCAAATGTTTGTATCAATTTTGAAACTAAAGTCTAAGTATTTGCAGGAGTCCACAACCTCCAAAGTTCAAGTAAGTTGGAGGGAAATCTTAGGTTCCTGCAAACATTCTCATTTGTTGGTTTTCGGTCGAAATAATCTTTCGGCCGAAAAATATTTTGTTCAACATGAAATATATTTTTCTGACGGAATGTATAGAAAATAAACAGATTCCTCACTTTTTGATTGAACATTATTGTTTCGGCCAAAAGGTGAGTGAGAGAATTCCGTCGGCCGAAAAAAAATGAAGGGACACGTCGTTTCGTTTTAGTTGGTGCCAAATCTTATAAATACGCTTTCGACTAAACCAATTTAACATAATTCAGTCGCTCGTTTCATGGTTTTGCATATGTGGAGCCCCTATGAAAAAGTTTGAATCATCTCTTTTATTGTTTTGAACAAGGTGGTTGATGTTTTGAATGCAAAATAATTTTTTTTTTTGAAGTTCAAGATTTTATTGCAATAACAATTTATATATTGAAGGATTTGTTGAACATTTTTTCAAGGTGAAGGCTTTGTTGAACATTTTTTCAAAGTGAAGGCTTTGTTGAACATATTTTCAAGGTGAAGGCTCCGTTGAACATAAAATTCTTGATATTATGAAATGTTTATTTTTTAATTTTTTTTTACAAATAACTATAGTCATGGGAAACAAACGTTTGAGCAAGAGAAAATTCGATCACACTCGTGACGAAACTCACCATAACGAACAAATGAAAGAGAATTATTGGAGAAAGAAATGAGAACGTGAAAATATTGAAGAAAAAAATGATGATGATGTAAATAGAGATTTTCAACAAGAAGAAGTTCAACTAGGTATGCATGTACATATTGTCTATATTAAAAATATAGAATTCATTTATTTAAATTATTGTTTAAAATACAATTGATTGTAATTTGGATTTTATGTTTTTCAAAAAAAATATATATATTTTCCTCATAACGTCGATGAAGTCGTTGAAACCGAAATTGAAGTAGAAGTTGAATCACCTACATGTATGTACATAAATCTAGATAATATAAGATAAACACTTGTATATAGTTTAGTGAATTTATATTCAGGTTATTTTTTTAATATAAAATTTAAATTGCAATATGCAGAATAATCTATCAACATTTATGATGAAATATTAGAAAATGTTGATACTCACAAATTTGGGAAGAAAAAAGTTAAGCATTATATAAGATATTGTGTTAATAATATGTATAATAGATTTTTCAAAGATGAATCAATAATAGTAGAATATCAACTTTTACTTTGTCTAATAAAGTTAAAATAAGCTACATCATTATTGGGTATTCAAAAGTCAACAAAACATACAAAGGTGAAACATAATGTCATTGACAATATAAGTAATATATTAAAAGGTTTTGGAAAATCTAGAAAAAAAAATGTCAGTGTTGCACGTAGACTGATACAAACAACAGTTGTTTCATATATAAATATAAAATATCGTTTAACACAACACATAGAAAAAGCGATGGGAACCTCAAGAAAAACATTGTACAAACATAGAAAATTTTGATTGCAAATAGATACAAAGGATGAACTTGTTTGTTGGACAGTTATTTCTAGACAACCCTACAAAGATAGACTTGCAGAAAATGTTAAAGAATCGACCCATAATTGTTGGTTGATAGAATATCGTGTTTCACCACATACAAGGGATGCGTTGCGACGAAGAATAGCATGAAAAAAATATGAAGAACATCCAAAACATATATTTCCAATTACACAAATAGAATTGTTTAATAAGCTCGAAGAAGAGCACAAATAAGTTAAAATTTCCATCAATACATTTGTGCAACAAAAAACATGGTTTCTTAGACCCATCATTGTTCGTGACACTTGTTATTGTCGTTATCATGTGGAATTTGAGTTATATTATGACATTTTTATTTATTTTGGTAAAAAATTATGGCCAAGTTTGTTGGTTGTGGAGCCTGATTATCTTCCTGATTCAGAGGTCCTTGCTTTCAGCCGTGTTTATACCCCATGAAGTATTTACACCCCAGAAGTATGTACACTCTTCCACGCGGGGGAGTGCAGAGGAGGGGTACCTCCTCTGCGGGTCCGGGGGGGCTATCCCCCCGGCTGGGGGGTCTGGGGGCAAGCGAGCCCCCAGCGAGGGTTCGGGGGCGAAGCCCCCAAAGAAAAAAATTGCCTTGTAAAAGTATATTGTAATTTCATTGTAAATCTGAACCGTTCATTATAAGGTCGCAGATCTAACAGTAGAGATTATGTTAGGGTTTTTTGCCCTAGAAAGCAACCCTCTTTTATGAGGGAAATGTATTACGGCTATGGATGATGGTGAATATTGTATTCTGAGAGAGGAGACTGTGAGAGAAAGAAGATGAAGTTACAATGGGTTTTGTTGTAGGTTGTATCCCTTCATTTGTTGGATAATAATAAAGGAAGGACCTGGCAATTTCTTTGGTGGACGTAGCCCACACTGGGTGAACCACGTAAATCTGTGTCTCTCTTGTATTGTGTGTCTTCTATGTTTTGTTTATGCATTTGTTTTATTTTATTGCTCCACGGTCCTGTTTTTCTAACAAAGTTCACCTCCTCCTTCCAGATTATGTGCTTTTATATCTGAAGTTCTATGTGAAAGAGAAGGTGATGAATTATTTTACCAAAAAAAATGTGTTGGTGGAAAGAAATGCGATCGTTGTGAAAATATAAGTTTGTTTCACTCAAAGTATCCTATTGATATGAATGATCAATCATTTTCTAAGATAACAGACAATTGTAAGAGATATGAATATATCAGCAACACGGCTCCACATTCTTCAAATGTTATTTCCAAAAGGATTGATTTGAAAGTAGATAAAATATATGTGATAGATTTTTTGAAGAAGTTTGAGCAATAAATTTATAAATACACAAAGCATTCACATAGAGATCAATGGAAACACCTACAATTAAAACAATCCCGTGAAATGTTTCCACTAGGGACAATTTTGTGTGTAGTTGATTTTGTAGAGAATTACACATTTGTTGCCCCAAAACAAATACATTGTGAATATTATCATTCTGATCAAATCACTATATTTGTCCATGTTCTATATAAACATGCTCAACAGATTCTTTATAACATATAAATCACCAATGACAATCGACATGTCATTAACGAATATCAATTTTATATAAGTGATGATGGAGCACACAATACACATTATTTACAACATTGTTTTGATAAATTTTATGATTCATTGAAAGAACGTGGGATCGGATTTGATTGAAACTGGATATGGTCAGATGAATGTTCGGGTTAGTTCAAATATTCACGATCATTCTATTGGTTCTTTCATCTTCATAAGAAATAAAACATTACACATTGTTGTATTTTTTTTAGACTGGTCACGGAAAAGGAGAGCATAATAGTTCAGCGAGGCATATGTAAAACAAGCACTTTGAAGGTATCAGATGAAACCCTAATTTGAATCTGCTGATCAAGTTGTTCAATGGTGCAAATTGGATCTAATCCATGAAAATAATATGCTAAGGGATGTGCGTAGGGGTGTATATATACATATTACACATGTACACAAGAAATTTGTATTCACGTGTTCAAATTTATATGGTCTTCAATCATTTTTTTGATAGATTTCAACTTAACAAGTTATTGTCTTATGCATGTTTTTTTGGTAGGTTGGAATCCAATATGTAAATAGATCAATCCCATATGAAGTTGGTACAATACATGGGACACAAAAAGTGCATTAAGTTAAAATAGAACGCAATCAAAATGTGTTTTCATTTGATAGAAGAAATTAATCTTGTTTTTGTTTAGTTTGCATAGAGGAAAGATAATCCATAGAGATTTGAAAAATGAAAATGTAGAATATGTTAAAGCTTGGAGACATACCAAACTTAATATAAAAGGAAAAATGCCACTTGCAAGCTTAGAGGAGGTGGAATCAAATGAAACTATAGTGTCAGTTGATGGCCATAGAGTTTCTAATCTTGTTACATAAGGTAATTTTTATGTTTCAATTGTTTGAAAATATATAAATGTTAAATATTTAAACAACTTGTAGATGTACCTGTAAGTTGGATATATAAAATTTGATGAGTTTAATGGCACATGCATGCGTGACAATCTAACACGAACTACTTGTTGGAACATATCAAATTATTTGCAAGAGATGTCTTAGCCATGATTGCACCTGTAGAAAACACTGAAAACATGAAATATTATTTGATACGATGCATAGAACAAAATATGAGGTTATTATAAGATTTTGATGATAAAGGATTTATATATGAAATATGATCCATCGTATTGAAAGTATATTTTTTTCAAGAAACCCATCAAACCGATAGTCATGTTCACTTTCAAGACTATCAATAGGATGTCATAAGTTGTCAATATAGTCATTTGGTATGTGCAACGTTCATAAAGTTAATAGAAGTTCAATCAAGAAAAAAAAAAAAAGTTAGTAAATGGAAAATGTCCAAAGACAATCATGAACGAATAATTGAAGATGACATGCCATTACGATTTCTTTAAACAAGTGACATTCCTTCTAAATATTTTTATTTTTCATTGAAATTACACGTATTTATGAATATCTAGGATTCTGGAATCATTTGGTTTAGTTTACTTTCATGGTCCATTCAAATAAGGAACTATATTTTTGATGAATTATAAAGTTTACCGAGCCTTATTTACAATTTTGTTTATAAACTAGATCTAAATTGGTCAATTCAAAATTATTAAATATTTGGGTCCCCTATGTCCTCCAGACCACTTGAGGGATGAGATAACATGCTCTGGATTTTCTAGTCATGCCCCAAATTTGATATTGTTTGGTTTTTGATACCATTTTCATTCGAGTAAGGTGAGTTTTAATGAAATGTTTGTCATGTACTTCTTTATTTAAAAATACAATTTTGCACATATATAACTGGATCTCAATTATAATTTATGTCTGGGTTTAAAAGGTTTTATATAGTTTCATATAAAGGGTCTCATATCCCACTCAATTGTAAACTTGTACATATAAGTTTAATGAATATTTATCCAAAAATGAAGGATAACCATTATGGCATAAAACACCTTGTCATATGTGGAATATTTCCTCTTGGTCTCATCCAACTTCTCACTGAAATACACAACAGGTCTATTGTCCTGGCACAAGATTGCTCCAATTGCAACTCCACTTATGTCACATCTCACCTGGAATGTCTTTTCAAAGTTCGACAAGACCAGAATTGGTCGTTCTATTATTTTCTCCTTCGGTATATTGAAGCTCTTTTCAACCTCCTATGTCCATTTAAAAGACTTGTGTTTCTTCTTCACCTTATCCATAATTGATGCACAAATTCCACTGAAGTCTATAATGAACTTCCTATAGAAGCTCACTAATCCATGGAGGCTTCTTGCCTCGAACATACTCCTTGGTGACGACCATTCTTTGATTGCTTTCACCTTCTCTCAATCCATCTTCAGTTCGTTTGAAGGGATCACAAAACCCAAGTAAATGAGTTAGGTCTTCATAAAAAATGACTCTTTAGATTTATCAACATCTTCTCCTGCTGTAGTCTCCTCATCACTAATGTTAGGTTCCTCAAATGCTCCTATTTAGTCCTTTTAAAGATCAGTATATCATCTAGATATACAACCACAAACTTGCCAATAATGTCTTTCAGTATTTCATTCATCAGTCTCATAAAAGTACTCGGGGCATTTGTTAAACCAAATGGAATAACAAGCCACTCATACAAACATTCATTTGTCTTAAAGGTTGTTTTCCACTCATCACCTTCTCTCATTATGATCTGGTGATATCCACATTTCAAATCTATTTTGGAAAATAAATTTTCTCCAATTAAGCAATCCATTAAATCATCCATTCTAGGTAAAGGAAATCTATACATGATGGTGATCTTGTTAATGGATCTTGAGTATGTACACATTCTCCATCCTCCATCCTTCTTTGGACTCAATACATTTGGTACTACACATTAACTCAATCTCTCTCTGACCAAACCCTTGTCTAATAATTCCCGGACTTGGTTCTTCACTTCCTCGTTCTCTCTAGGTGTCAATCTATATGCTTCTTTGTTTTGTAGACTTGCTCCTGGTATTAAGTCAATATGGTGACTGATACTTCTAATGGGTGGAAATGAGTTAGTCATCTCATCCACTATTATTTCAGAAAAATTATCCAACAATTCCTGAACCTCTTCAGGCAAACCTTCCATTGAAGTACTTGTAAGGATAACCCTAGGCTTCCTTACCACTACAAACTGCATCTCCTGTTCTTCCTTGACTTCCTTCAGGAGTTCTTTCCCACTCATGAGAAGTATGCTTGTGTTGGCCTCCTCTTTCACTCTCTTCTCCTCTATTGGCAGCAACATGTGTCTCCTACCATTCTTCTCTAATGTGTATGTATTTTTTCTCCCATCGTGAATGACATTCCAGTCAAACTTCCATGGTCTTCGCAACAGAATATGACATACATCCATGGGAATTACATCACGCAGAATTTCATCTATATATCCTACTATCTTAAATTAAACCAAGCATTGTTTAATAACCATTACCTAGTGTCCTTTCTACAACCATGATACTTTGTATGGCTTCGGGTGTGCAGTTGTCTCCATCTCTAATTTCTCCACCATATTCATGGATACTAAGTTGCCAGTGATCCCAGTGTCGATTATCACTTGCATACTCTTTCTTTAGTCTTGCAAGCTGTTTTGAAGAGACTGTTTCTCTGCACCGACCTTTCAATTTCTGCCTCTGGTTTTAGGAGAACTTTCCTCAACATTAGGGATATTCCATCCTCTACTCCTTTTTCCTCAACATATATTATTTTTTCTTCTGAGATGTGAGCTTCACCTCCTCCTTCTTTATTTTTCTCAAGACACTCCCAAGACATGTGTCTTGTCTTTCCACAGGCATAACATCTTATGTCTCCTCCTCCTCTTCTTCCTCTTCCTCTAGAAGAATTTCTTCCACCACCCTATCTCTCTCGGGAACTTCCTCCTCTTTCCGAGTGACTGTGTGGTTTCTTAGCCTCATCCTTAGACTGTTGTGTTTTGTCATGGGTAAATCCCTTTCTTTTTCTTGGGATTGAGCTTTTACCTCTTCCTTGTTGGCTTTGTTTCCTGGCCAACTTTTCCTCTGCTTTCAGCACAAACTACTAAGCATCCTCCACTGTCCCTACTGACATCATACTGAGATCATCCTGGATTTCATATCTCAGGCCATTCATATACCTAGAAAAAATTTCTTCATCTCTCTCTCTTTGCCTACTTTTGATGTTTAGCCTATAGAACTCCTCTCTATACTCATTAACTATCATCCCTTTATGTCTCAGGATCTACATTTTCCTAAACAGATTTATCTGATAATCCTTGGGCATGAAATTACCCTTCAACTTGGCTACCATTTTGTCCCAACTCTTTATATTTTTTTTTCCTTTGCTTCTCCTTTTGCCCTACAGTTCATCCCACTACAGTTTTGCATGTCCTTTTAGCCTGGCGATAACCTGTTTCACCTTTCTCTCTTCATCGACATCTTCATATTCGAAATTCTTGTCCATGGACCTTATCCAATCCAACATCCCCTTAGCATCTAAATTTCCTTCATACATTGGAACCTCTATCTTGGCTCTACCTCCCAATCTAGCAACTGCTCTCAGCAAGCGTTCCTCAGCAACGTCCTCTCCTGTAGCTTCTTCGACGACATTCTCACCCACTGCCTCTTCTCTCTCTACATCGTTGATGTCTCCAACATCAGGTGCTTGTCTCTGCGCTACCTCCATTGCCTCTAATATTGCATGAAGTTCTTGCATCTCCCTTTCTACAGCTCGATTGGCTAAAGGTTTCTCTCCTCATCTTCTTGGTGGCATTATGTTGACTCTCTGTCGCACACAGAGTACAAATTTGAGTTCTCTTGTCTCTTCTCCTTTTCCTGTTGTCTACAAGAAAAAATTCAACCTCTGATACCCCTTGATGGTATCATGTTATCTCCTTCTCTTCTTCCCGTTGTCTACAGACATAAACTCTCTCTGATACCACTTGATGCAGTCCCCTCTTCTCTCGTAATGGCTGCGTGACCTCCAGGTCTAGGATCGATCAAGAAACTGGGTCTGATTGACTCTTTAGGTCCCTGCTAGAGCCCAAACCCACTTACACAAGTCCTTTCCCCGAATGCATAGGTCGTATGAGACCCGCAACTTCTCTCCCGAGCGTTGTTTGAAATTCAACA
>ML789666.1:5383-25090 GCA_009831015.1 Picea engelmannii
TAAACATTTTGAGTTTCTGCATTTTCCTTTGAATCCGAATCCGGCCACATAATTATGGACGAAATAGCTTAAATGAATTTGGTATGTGTATTTGGATTATACGGTCTTAACCTTACGGTAAAACAACCAATTGCTAAAAATTGGTTCTCTTAAACCGATATATTTAATCAAATGCCAAAATTATCCTGAGAGTATAATTTGGACCCAGAAAATGTCTTCAATAAAAATAACACAAATATAAAACCAGAATAACACAGATTGACATCATGTAATACAGTTATCTGTAGATATAAGTATACTGAAACTTTTGAAACATATACCATTCATGAAATTTTCGGAAAGAGAAATTTATCATGTAAAAATAACACAAATATAAAACCAGTAATACCGTTAATGTGTAAATATAAGTATACTGGAACTTTTGAAACTTATACCATTCATGAAATTTTCGGAAAGAGAAACTTATCATGTAATACCGTTATCTGTAGATATAAGTATATTGAAAGTTTTGAAACGTATACCATTGATGAAATTTTAGGAAAGAGAAACTTTGTGGGATCGCATCTGTGTGCAGGTCTAATTCGTATTCGATTTTCCCAACTCTACCTGCCTGCAAACGCTCACCTCATAGAATGCATATGGGCGGTTCAGGTCGTGGCATGAGAGGAAACTGTAATTTGTGCATGCAGCTGTCTGTAAAGTGCCCATCCCCGTGTAAACAATAACACTTATTTTGCCTGCATGCGGCTGTGTCTAAATTTAATAAAAAACTTAAATTCACAAACGCTAACTCGTCCCAACTCTACCTGCGTGCAAACGCTCACCTCAGAGAATGCATATGGGTGGCTCGGAGAATGCGTGACGGTTCAGGTCGTGGCATGAGAGGAAATTGTAATTCGTGCATGCAGCTGTCTGTAAAGCGCCCATCCCCGTGTAAACAATAACACTTCTTTTGCCTACATGCGGCTGTGTCTAAATTTAATAAAAAACTTAAATTCACAAACGCCCACAGAATGCATGGCTTAATGCGTGGCGGTTCAGGTCATGAGAGGGCGGTTCAAGGTCGTGGCATCAGAGGGAGGTAATGCGTGGAGGTTGTGGGATCAGAAACGAATGGTGCTCCAACATAAAACATGTGGAGTGATATAAACGTGGCATGTATACATATTAATCATTTTTAATCATTTGAACGTGTCAATTATATATGCTAACAGTAATTTTTTAAATATGATTAGGTAAATGTAAAAAAGTAAACATGTTAACGGATGCCTTGATAAATGCAAGAAAGTTATGAACAATAAATCTGACCCATTGATTTTGGAGGACGACTAAGAATATGCCAGCATCTTCAATGCATAGCCATCAGATTAGGGTTTAAGGTTAAATAAGGTTAAAAGATCATTAATTGTGCCCATTGTCAATTAGTTTTTATAAAATTATTTATATATAAAAATAAATTTCTAAATAAATATTACATAATTATTATTATTATATTTATAGATATATTGTGAATATGATAATAATAACTATTACCTAAAAGGTTGATATTCTACTTCTCTCTAAGTAACTACCACACTCTTATGCATGTGGGTGTTTATTACCTAAAAGGTTGATCATTCTACTTCTCTCTAAGTAACTACCACACTCTTATGCATGTGGGTGTTGTGATTTTGTAAAGAAGATGTTAATTACTAAGCTCTTATGTATTTGATTGATACACTTTATATGGTGTAATTTTGATAATATAATATTTTGTGATATATATTATATAAATTAAAATATATATGATTAAAATTGAAATGTTTAATTTTTTTTTTGAATTTTTTGATTTTTTAAATGCAATTTGTATTTGACTTTTTCTACTTAATTGGAAGGGAAAGTTTAGGTTAATCTCAAAACTATACCGCAGCCACAATAAAGTACTAAAGTGGCCATGACCGCAACTACAATAAAGTACAAACGTGGCCAGAGATCCTGACCAATACGACTTATGACAAATCTATAAATTGTGTGGCACCATGGAGCAGCACATCTTTCTCCATTCCTTGTGAGTCTATGTTGAATTCTTTGAATTTCAACCTTTCTGACGGTGTAGTTATTTGTGTTAATTTTTCTCATTTAAAATCCTCAGAAGTTGAATTCTTTTAAGACTATGAAGCTAGCACTTAGTTAGTATATTGTTGATGTTTCACAGTTCAGAATCTTAGTCTTTTAAATAATAGTCCTCCCAGATTCCCATCTTTTAACATGTTTGTACTCAGTGGTCGCAATGGACTTTAATCATCATCATCATCATCATTAATAATTATAGGGTGTCAGCTATCATCTCCATTTCCAAATCTACTTGACACGGACTAAGTTATCATACAGCTCTTGTTTAATTCAAGTTAAAAAAAAAGTGGCTCAAATGTGATGCCCCCATAAGTATTCAACATAAAATCCCCCTCCACATATTATATCCTTCATCAACATGTGTTCCCCTTTTATGCACATGGGAAAAATTATATGCTTGAATTTTATATCGATGAAGGGAATGCACCACATTAACATGTTCCTTGGACTTCATTTCATGCTGCCTTTCACCATATAAAATTATTTTAATTTTATCCACATAGGATTAATGGGTGAATAGAAGAGATGGTTCATTAGCACAAATAATAATAAATTGCTTCAATAAGGGTGTACTTCATAAAAAAATTGTACCATGGAAATAGAAGTTGTTTCCCAACAAAGCCAAACTCATGATAAAATAAGATCATGTATGAGTGTTAGGCTAACCATGAACAACATCATCCAATGAGATATGATAGTACCAAAAGAGCATCTCACCCTATCAACCAAGGCATCAAGTAAAATCACCAACTCCTAACCCCGAAGCTCCATCAACCAAGATATGCCATTATGAATAGAAAACCAAATCATAATAATCCATCACAAGATGAAATGAGTCTCCTCAATCAAGTAACACCATCTTTAGGTCAAGCCAAGACCTCATGAAAGTATTATCCCACAAAATTTTGAAATGATGTCACCCCTTATATGCAATATGAGTGGTAACAGATATATTCTAGACCCTCTCCACCACCATCAAAATCTATGAAGTATAGCAACCAAATTAGGGCCGTTGTTGTGCACATCACCTTGGCTACCTTCATCCCCCTAACATTCTTTAGAACTGCCCTCTCAAATTGCATACATGACCCCATAGCCCAAGCAAGTAAGGCACCGGTCTCCCTTTCATCCACCACCCCAAAACATAAAATCATAAATTTCCTTTTCTTATTTTATGTTGCTAAGCTCTCTTTTGCTCCCACTACATACTACACGAATTGATCGTAGTTAACCTTAGAGAAGCCACCCTGACTAGGTCTATCCATAGTCTAAAGTGAGAAAGGCAAGTACAAAGAAAAGAGTACAATGATGATGATGAGAAATTACTCTCTCCTTCCTCTAATTATATGACAGGTGAAGGGAGGTCTACAATATCAAGTGGGCCTAGTCCACTACAAGAAACCTACAAGAAACAAGTAGGTCCACACATGTGAAGCACTCCCTCTACAAGTGACACATGTAAAGTTCCAAGGTGATGATGATCCATGAGAAAGGCTCCAAGACAAGGGTGCTACTCATCCAAGGTCCAATGCTCCTCCTCCAAGGGATCCAATACACAAACACCTCTCCTAGGTCATGTGCGCTTAGGCGTCCACTCCACCTACATGGTCATTGTCACAACCTAGGCATCGCCAAGTCAACTCCAAGACTCCATGCAAGCATCCAAGCAATCCAACGTTGTCTAGGGCTCAATGCCCTCCTCTGGAATGCCAAATTATTCTCCTCCAACGTAGGGTGTTCTCCAAGCAAGCAACCTCTTCATGTGGCCAACATGTAGAATGTCACTAACCTGTCTCCAACAATCCAAGGAAGAATGTCAATCAAGCATCCATATGAAGTTTGTTACCGCCCAAAATAGCATCCCTTGGGGGGGTGCTATGGGGATAGTACGATACGGAAAATGCACCACTGTCACCTTAGAATAATATCCCCTTCACTTTAGGCCATCTCCTAGAGACCAAGGGGGGGTATCCCAATCCTTCCAACTACATAGTACACATGTCAATATAAGTTAGATAGACCAATGCCTAAGTAGCCAAATACCTTAAGAATATTCAACCAGGTGTTAGGGAAATAAAGCTACAATATTATAAGGGTGCTGAGATCTGAAATAAATATGCTACAACAGAAAAATACGAACCAACACTATGATTTCATCCTTTACATGAAGAAACAAGTATCCTTTACCGCACAAGAGTGAGATATTGTTGCATAAACCAAGAACCAATGATATACCCGAGTTATACCTTGATTGTATGCTGTAAAATGGACTAGAGTTCTGCTTTCCAAAGATTCCATAATCTGATTTATGATAAGAAACACAGAAATTGCAGATTTTGGGTGAGGAAAAGTGCCCCAAGAGTGCCTAAAAGCACTTAGACTGATGAATCTTGGGTACTTAAACTAGGGTAATGAATAAAACTTGCAAAAACAGCCCAACAATGGTAAATTGCAAGTGCAAACGAATAATATCCAAGCAATTATCTAAAACTTGCTAAAACGGGTGGTGAATCCCCCTAAGGTTTCACCAAAAATCTCCAAAATGAAATATAACAACAATGAACTGCTTAGGAGATGAATTTCACTGTTAAAATGTGTTAGATAAACTTATTAAACAATTCCAAAGTGAAAAATGAACTAGGGTAGGGTTAGATTTCACTTTTTAGGGTTAAACCCTAGATCTAGGGTTTCACCAATTCTGATTTTTATTGCTGTAAATAATTTCCAAAATTGATAAACATCTTAAATCAGCCACAAGAATGTTAGATAAGACAATGAAGCACAATCCAAGAGGGTCGATTTGCCTTCTTGGGTTTAAAAATCAACAATTTAGTACAAACCCTTGGATAAATATGTCTATAAAACAAAAGTAGACCATTAGCTTTACTCTAGACAATGAAATAAATACTTTTGACTGTTTATCTCTTTTGTACTTTTTGGTATTTTTGTATTATAAAGAAATAATTGAAAATTTAGGGTTTTGGTTGGTGAATGTTGGGAGATGGGGCTTAGCCTTATCTCCACCTAGGGCCTATGGGGTCAAGAAGTATGTTTCTCTAAGAATTGGTTATCAAAAATTTTGAATTAGAACTAGAGACTAGGGCCACAAAGCCAGTAGTCTCTTGTTAATCAAGACAAACTATTAAACCAAGGCCCTACAAGAAGGGTTTCCCCAAGGGAATAGCCTTCACCAACAAGATCAATAAAAGAGTAGAAAAGAATACTTAAAACCCTTGCCAAGGAGCATAGAACTAATCAATACAAGAGATAAGCAATTACCAAATCGTTTGAGGGAAGAAGGAAGAGATACAAACCCTAGATGTCCTCCCTCCAAGTAGTTGATAACTCCTCAATGGATTGATCTTGCTAGTTTATGTAGAATCTTTAGCATTTACAATAGTATTTAAGAAAAATATGCCAAGAAGAATAACCAATAAAGATAAAGCTCCAAGAATTGACACCAAGAAAACACCAAGTAAAGATCTTCTATTAAATGGCTCCAATAATGATCTCCAACAATTCACAACCAAATGAGTGAGAGGAGTGCCTATATTTACAGATGAGGCTCTCAACTTCTCTCCACTCTTTATTCCCTAAAATTAGGCTAAGGAATAAAATAAAATGACTTGTCATCAACACAAACTAGAGACTAAGTCAAAAAGTACAATAAAATGATGTTTTACATGTTTAAAACCCTTAAAAAGGGGACGGATTCAAAAAATGTGCTCCAAAAATGCTCAAATAATATCCATAAATCCTTGAAATATGTCTCCAAAGCTTGACCATGTCCATACCTAAGGTCAAGGAAGCTCCATGAAGCATGGGAGTAACCCTCCAAGTCAAAAAATGGGCCATAAAACCCCCAATAACAAAAATTACGTCAAGCTTCTAAGAGGGCTAATTTGGTCTTTTTGATACAACGTTCCACTTGAAAAGATTTGGGGAAGGCTTAAAATGCAGCAAGGAATAGTCCTTGGCCACTCAAACTCCAACGTCCACCCAAATAAGAGGCGACGGCCCTACCCCAAGCCAAAATAAAACCCCAAAAGTGGATGGCTTCTCCAATTTGTTCAACAAGACATCAAAAGGTGATCATAAAATGCATCCACATCAAAAGGGAAAGTGCCAAGTGATGTCCATCAAGTGCCAAGTCACATAAGTGACCTCCAAATCATCAAATTAAGCTCCAAAAAACCCCAACATCTTCATGAAGTGGCCCCAAATGAAGTCATCCCTCCTTTATTGAGTAAATTGCATTAAAAAGGTGTCGAAGGAGGGTGACATCCTAGCTTTTGACACATGTCGAGTGTAGAGGATGTACATACAGATGAAAGGAGCCCGTCCATGCCTCGGAGAGGGAGACCAATGCCTCAAAATTCGTGATATGCCTCAAAAGATGTGCAATTGAATAATCATGTGCAAGATGTCCTCCGAAGACCCACGTGTGATACATGTTGTCGCCTTATACACACCTGGGGTAATGTGGAAGAAACCTTCAATCCACTTGGTGTGTCCTTGGAGGCAAGTTTCAAGTCAAGGTGCTGTCACCTGATCCTCAACTCCTCCGTCTAGGCCAACTCCTAGCGAAGCCAAGGGGGGTAGTCCCTATCAAAATAATCTAAGGCTCTTTTAAACTAAGAAAGAAAAAAGAACTACTTCTAGGAGTTTATTGCTTTAACAAAACAAATACATTCAACACTTAATATTCATCATCATTTGAGATAATCAATAAACCATTTGTCGATAAGCATGCATATATTGAAAAGGATACAAGATCTGCAAGATTAAAAATATTAGTTAGACAATTGCATGAATGTAGAAGATTGCTCACATACATAAAGATAAACTAGTTGTACTAGTGCCTTAAAAGGAGTCGTGGGCAATTGTTGATCGAGTGTTTTATTAAGGTAAATTAAAGTTGAGTTAATGAGAGAAAATGTGGCCTCTTTAGAGGCTAGCTCTTTGTTTGGAAACTTGCGGAGACTTACTGAAACCCAAGAGGTCTCACCAGTAAGCTCACTAAGGGCGTTAGATGTCCAAAACAGGTGGGAAAATCAGGTCCCGAGAGGCCCTCCTTACTTCACAGATCACCCTTAGGCGTTTTCCCGCGCATTGAGCTAACAACTTCAAAGATTTCCCTAATTAGACTACAAACAATGTTTATTGACTTTGCAATACTTTAAAGAGAGAAACTTTGTACCCTTCTTTGTAACTGAAAAGAGAAATTGCAAGACTTTTTGCTAATAGTAAACAAAGAACTCTAAACTAAACATGCATAAATATTGAAAGTTCATTTTTAAACATGCATGTGAAATGTGAGTTTTATGTGTTAGATTCGCTCAACTTGTATGTTTGTTTGAGACCAAAAGATTTAAACATGCATCAACAGAAGGAAAGCCAAACCAAGACACACAAATCCCCTTAATGGGGATGGAGAAACTGGGCACAAAAGGGTCCGCTTTTATTGCACCTATTACAATGAGAACTGAGTTCTCTTTGAGCTTAACTTTAGAAACTTGGATCCTTATAAGTTTTGGATCTTAAAAAACTACAAGAAATTTAAAGGAAAGAACTTCTTTGATGAAGTAAAAACCCCCCAAGGTGCTCCAAAAGCTCTGATTTCGCCAAAATTCGATGGAATCTCCCCTTGTACCTGTTGTTTCTGCAAGAAATCAGCAAACAATTAAATCTAAAAGATGGGCAAAAACACTTTAGAAGTGTCTTTGGTCAACTCACAAAAATACAAAAAAATGACTAAGTAAAATCTATGCTAAAACTTGAATTTTTTTTGAGATTTTGGGGCTACCTTTTAGGACAGCAAATGAAAGCACTTTAATATTTCCAAATAAGAGAAATAAATCTCAATCAATCATGCACCTTCAAGCCTTTAAATTTTACAGAAAATAAACTAGCAATAAAGGAGCTTTTCTTAACTAGATCTAGCTTTAGATAGATGAAAGAAACGCCTAGATCTAGATACTTTGCAAGCAAAATGAAACTAAGTTAAACTCTGAATTTAAAACTAGCTTCTTATGCTTGCATGAAGGAAGTAACCGAATATCTTTTGAAGAATGTGAGAGGGAGAAAGGAAGAAACTCTTTTTTCCAAGAATTGAGAAAAGGGGCTATGGGGTCCTTGATGAAGAGTAGAGGGAGCTCTATTCCTTGAAACTCTTGGACAAATGAAGGTTAAAGATACAACCAATCACTCCTCCAAGCTTGAAGAACCTGCAAACAATATACTTCAACCCTGCAAACACTGTTAACGAAGGTCTCTCCTACATAAACAAAAACTCAGATATGCATGTTAATTTAACCGAAAAGAAGACATGCAATATAAAAGTTCATGAATTATAAGAAAAGAAATGAGATTAATCAAACTAGATTTACCTCACTCTACTGTATGAAAGCATACTTTCAAAGCCTTTGCAAATAGATGTACAAAATTGAAGCAAAATACAGATTACCTCATAATAATAGCATAAGATTCAAGCATCCACACATAGCATCAACACTGATGGAACTCCAAAGTCTTCTTTATTCAACTTGGAAATGATAAAATGATACAATAGTAGGTCTATCATCCCAAAACTCCAACTCTCACAAATGGAGAGGGGTATGCTTGCTCATATAGCAAGAGTGGTGACAATTCCAAAGAGGGATGCATGAGTCTTAGAGGAGATGCACAAGAGTAAAGGGGAGTGGCACATGAGTTAAAGTGGGGAGGTGTGGAGTGAAGTGAGGTGGATGGGTAGTGATGTAGGCTGAAGAGTGAGTGTAGTGGAGTGAAGTGAGGACGAGTGGGAGTGAGTGGGTGTGTGAGGGCGAGTTAGGGGCCTTGGGATGTGCACCCTTCCTTAAGAATGCGCCACCTCATTAAGTGGGCTCGAGTACCCACATTGGGATCTCCTCCACGCCTTTCAACCTCAGTGAAGTCGCCATCAACTCTGCTAAACTTGCCTTGGTCTTCAGCCCACTGGGGACACAAGAAAAACATGTTTTTGACATGTTCCCCAGTTCTCCTAAAAAATAGGAAATTAATTAAATCACCCATTTTTCGTATTTTTCAAGTAAAATTCATTTTTAGTGAAAACAATCCCTTTTTTGTCTCGAAAGAAGGGAAATAGGGGTTTACATGATACTCTGGACTGGAAAACGACCATAAATATAACATCTAATAATGTTTGATGCCATATTTTTACAATTTATTGACTTAGAATTAAAAATTTCCATTTTTGCGGGAATTTAATTAATTCACTGAAACATTAAAAAAAACCTATCAAACCTAGCTGCAATTTCCATAAGACTCAATCAAGATGACCTAGTATGAGCTCATATACATTCAAACACTAGGAATTGGTTATACCATGCCAAGGCCTAACTAAGAGCACATACTCCAGCTCTGGAGTCAGTCTTCTGAGTGAAAAAACTTAGAAATTATTTAATCGCCCACAAAGGCAGGCAGAAAAAATAATTAACAAGTGAAAAAAAACACTCTAGAGTACATGCTCGTACCGAGGTCTTAGGTGGCCAATAGCCTTTTACAATATCTCATACTCAGGTCATTTATTACAATGGTGGAAATGCAGAAAAATGTGGTCTTTTGAAAGACCGGCTGAACTCTGAACTCTGTCAAATGAGCACTGACTGCTCAATCTTTGGCGGCTCATCAGGAAATCTAGTTTGTGCAACTTTAGTGGATAACAATACATACATATGAAAGAGAGAGGGTCCATGTGGGTAAGATGTGCTAAACCATGGGTGTGACAACCCTTACAAAGCACAATCATCTTTTACATTGCAACAAAAATAAGTGAATAGTTAAGGGCCTCATAAATCAGGTATCTTAGTAGATCCACCTCAAAATCCCACATACCTACGCAGGACATAAATGACCGACATAAGAGGGATTTACCACCTCCAAAGGAGTAGTCAACCAAAGCAATAAACCCAAACACCCTAAGAATGGGGACTAAATGGGCATGCCATGATTGTCCACCTGAGGGGATATGGGTAACCTCTAACCAACGTTCGTACATCAAAAACATCCCATGATGGCCACATACAAAGAAGTTATCACACTTTGGACACATCGGAGTGGGCACATCTCGTGAAAAAATATAGGGCACACTGCAGAGAATTTGGGGTCTAACAAAGTCTAGCAACCAATGAGTAATCCACCTCCATTGCGCAAGTCCATCATGAATCAAACAAGGGATAACCATACACAATTCACCTGACATCTCACAAAGCATCCCCAAACATGGTGTAAACACTTTCAGAGTAACCCCGAAAGCTAGCAAGCATAGCATGCATCTCCTTATAGAGATTGCTACCACCATCGTTGGAGCTAGATTTTGAATAAAATTGTTGTTATTTGTTTCATAGTTTATGTTTCAAATCTGCAATTGTATTTAGTTGTATTATTTGGTGCTATAACACGTTACATTCCATAGTTTAGTGTGTTGTCCACCGGATTCCCCCTCGAATTGGGATCAATTGTCTTAGTAGCGGGCCGACATGGGAAAGGAGTGAGAACTAATATATAAAAGAGGTCAATAAAATCTTTATTATACACATTGACTTATGACTATTGTACTTGGTTGTATTTGGGTTATTTAGAGTAGTTCTCCCAATATCTCAAGAGTTATTGTGTAACTCATCATAGCAATACTTTTAGGAGTTGTATTTCATGTCAATGATTGGTGTTAATTGAGTGTATGCAGGTTTATAATGCCTTATCATGCATTTGACTATGATAGATACAAAAACAAGAAGTATGGAGGCCCATAAAACCCAAATGATGTTATTGTTTAGATCAAATAATGGCATGATTAAACTTTTGGTCAAAGGCAGCGTCAAAGCATGGAATGAGGTCAATCCTAAAATGTCAATGAAGAGGTCACATAGCATGACAATAAATGAGCAACATGCTCAGAATTGAATTGTTGTCTACACCCAACAGTAGAGGCATATTTAGCAGGCATAGGTATTCACAATAAAACTATGATTACAGTGATCAAAAGTATCTACATTTTTCCCTATTTCTAGTGATATTTGTTAAGTATTTTATTGAAAATATGGATAGTTTTTTAGTGTCAAGTACATACTAGATGCTCGACTTAGAAATACTTCTTCAAAAAAAATTTTGAGTTAAATTTTAATTTTGAAACCTTGATGTGTTGATCACAAATAATATGAAAAAGGATTGTAAAAGTTTGGTGATTAAGAGTGTTTACTATCGCAATGGGTCTAAAGTTGGCTCAAGAGTTTTAGTGAATGGTGAAAATAAGACCATACAATGAGTTTAACCCCAAAAAGCAGTCCTAGATAAACAAAGTAAAAGAATGAATAATAATGAATTAATAATACTAATGACAAGGAGGATGAGGATGACATTGACGATGACAAAACTGGTGATGCTTTCTTATTTTGAATGATTGTGTATGCATAGGTGTGTCTCTATGCAGGTGGAATGGTAGAGAAATTGCTCAACTAGATGGTTGTAAAGGGGAAACCAGTGGCATTGGAAGAATTCTACCTTTACGAGGGTGACAATGATGGAGCACCTATAGGAGTTCCAAATCTGCTGGAGGAAACGAGCAGATAAAATCAAAATTTTGTAAATCATCATCAAAGTTTTATAAACAACTTTTTAAGCAAATGTTTGACCTTTAGCTTTTGTATTAAGGGTGGTGTGGTGTTGGAATAAAAGCACACCAATAATATTAGAAGTCATTAATAATTGTGTCACTTTATATGTGACCAATGTAACATTGAGGTGTTAAGGTTAATGATTAGGTGGTTAAACCGTTAAACCACCATAACTAATGTAGGATGTTATGTAATAATGTAACGAGGGATGATTAGAGTGGTACTTGTATATTGGGTAGCCTACCTCTACCTCGGCCTCCTGTAGCTAAAATAGAAGAAAAATTATATATTGAACAATTATTATTCTCTTCAAATATTTTGTGTGAAAGGGGTTATATATGCACACATGTAAAATCCTATGACTAATGTAGGATGTTATGTAATAATGTAACGAGGGATGATTAGAGTGGTACTTGTATATTGGATAGCCTACTTCGGCCTCCTGTAGCTAAAATAGAAGAAACATTATATATTGAACAATTATTAATCTGTCCAAATATTTTGTGTGAAAGGGGTTATATATGCACACATGTAAAATCCTATGAGGATTGTGTTTGTTGTTTTCGTGTGTTGAGTGCGTTTCTTGGAATCTCAACACTCAAAATACTATTATAATTACTGGTGTTAAGGATTAGTTATGAGTACATTCAATTTATTAGAGCTTTTTAGACTTCCAAAATACTTGTACAAACATGTACGATGTCTTATAAATATGATGTTTGAAACTCTATAATTCAATAAAGATCTTTTGATTTGGGTATCTCCATCTCTCTCTATTTATGTTGCTTACTCATTTCATTTTCGTCTAGTCACTCTCCTCATGTAGTCATAACTCCACCATAAACACACCATGAGTGCCCAATGATGCTCTCACAATGCACGTCATTGAAGATACAAGGAGGATTTCCTCTTAAAACACCTAAAGTCAAACAAATGCTAATGCATCCCAATCGGTGAACAAAATGATAAAAAAATGAGACAAATGAAGAGGTGTTTATAGTGTTTACATTTCCTTGGAAACTGTCCAAGTTGGAATGCAACTTAGTTATCACTCCAATGGGGCCCAATGGATCTAGACATTAGTGTCTAACCGAGGAGCACTTTTTTCATTAACTTTGCTTCTTTATTTTATATATAATGCTTCGCTAACAATTTAAATAACATATTAATTTTGAGTGCATATATAGCTAAATTATATTTATACACAATAACTTGATTTATAACATCCCAAAATATTAAAGGCACTAAATTGATGTTATACAAAGGTTACCTGTAAGAGTTCCAATTGAGCAATTGTATCCAATGAGGAGGTAAGGTTCATAGAGACCTTGTCTGGATCTTTTTCCTTTATAGAGTCAATAAGAAATTGGAGCCCTCCCTACAACAAACAAAGTACATATTTTACCTTCAAATGCATTCTTCATAATAATTGTAGTTTGACACATGAAGAAAATGCATTTTATCATAATGGCTAGTACTCCTACAAAATATGCAAAAGAAATCCAACAAGATTTGCGCTTGAATTTAAATATCTAAACTAAAGAGGAGAGAATAACGACAAAGAAAAAAATTCGATGCGTATTGCTAATGATTTATAGTATACTTCTCTGACATTTAAGGATCGTGGTAAAGACACCCATTCCATTGTGTAGATCAAGAGTATCTCTATTAAGTTATAGTTCTAAAGGTTGTCCTTGTTTTCATTTTTGTAGACAAGCTTTTGAGGGAATTTAAAATTTAAATTGACCAAATTGGCTTTGGCCTTGGTCTTTAAAAGTGACTTGATCTGTTAGTTCAGTAATTTGCTTAACATTGTGGCTATGCAAATGCATTGTTCACAAAATCATTCGACTTAATTTTGTTTTTAAACCAAGAACCTTTTGGTATGTCCAAAATATTCTCACAACCTCTGGTTTAAATTACATTAGGTGTTGGTCTTGAGATGAGATGGTCCATTGAGATACATTAAGTGGGACCTAAGTTTTACACCAAACAAAGCCTTCAATGATATCTGTTATTTGTACTTGTGCAAAGCCCTCCACAAGATCCCCAAATTTTGTGTAACTATGGAAGAACCTACCACTGTCACCTAAGTAGGGACTTCCCTCGTTTTAGTGATGGAAGAGGTCCACCACGAGGGAGGCTTCCCTAGTGACCTCAAGGCATTGAATAGTAAGATATAGCCAAGCCTACTGCCCCCTATCTTGATCACATGTTAGTTAGGTCTAGGTCTAGGAAAGGGATAAAGGATAACGACACAATTGCTGTACTTGTACGAGACAATAAACAACTTGCAGCATGATATAGACAATTATCAAGTTATAGCATGCAATAATGACCTCTTTAGGCTCTAGACAAGTAAAATTGCTATGGCTGTTGCAAATTACAGCAGTAAACAATGATATGACAGCAATAAATAAATTGCAACAACATCAAGAAACAATGCTCAGAAATATGGCAATTGAGCTGAAAAGTAAGCATTAAACAAGTAGATTATTATCCAATTGCTAGGAGTGATTTCCAAACAAGTTAAGCCACTTATAAATAGGTGTATGCAGCAATTTAATGTAGTTTTCAGTGTCTGTAACAATCTTTTATAACAGCAGCAAGAAATAATAGAAGTTTACTAGGTATAAGGTTAGCAATGTTAGTAGGATGTTTGAGACACAGTGAATATTGATTTTAACAACTATTTTAGCCACAATAACATTCCTAGATCAATGTCGTTGTCCTCTAGGGCCTATGGAATCTCAAATGCATTAACATTGAAGATTGATCTAGATGAAACAAAAAAGGTAGAGTCTAAACCCTAAGGTGCAAGCACGTTTGGACCTTAGGCTTTAGACTTTGAGGAAGAAAGTACCTAGGGTGCAAGCACATTTGGGCCCTAGGTGTTGTTTTTCCCTTCTTCTAGCTTTACTTAGGTCGAGGATCAAAGTCTAGGGTTAAAACCCTAAGGTGCAAGCACTTTTGGGCCTTAGGTTTTTTTAACCCTAGCAAGGATGCTTCACAAACTTGGACAAATAAGACTTTATGAGGGAAAAAAGCACTTATGTTTCCCTCTTAAGGTTTCAACAAGATAAAGAGACTTGCAACAAGATAGCAATTTAACACATTTAACATTAACCAGTTACCAAAGATAAAATTGCAGCAAATTACTTACATCTTCCAAGACATCAAAACCCTAATTGTAGAAATTATCCATCCAAATGAGCAAGACATCCACAAAACATCCTCCTTCAAGCATAGCGCATAAGAGAAAAAGACCAAGAAGGATGAAATAGTGAACTTTTCTAGAGTGTAACCCCACTAATGAGTGAGGAATGTGATGATCCAAATGAAAAATAGTGCTAGACTTCTTATATGAGGCTAGGCATAGTGCTTTGTCCATAGAACATGTCAAAATTCAATTAGAAGTGGGGCCAACCCCTTTACAAAATGCTAAAATGCAAATAACACATCATTAATGCCACACGTGGTGATGTCAAGCCTTCGAAGGCTAGGAGAGGGCCTCCTAAGGCCATGTGGCATCATCCACGGTGGAGTAATAGCAATGATGTGTCTCCTCACCCATGGTCATGCCAAATTGTCACTGGTACCCCAAATGTCCATCAAACCCTAGAATATGACGTCATCATTAGAAGGAGGGTGACGTCAAGGGTTTAGGGCACTGCATCCAAGGTGGAGGGAGCTGCATCTCGTCTCTGCTTGGTGTCTGGTTTTTTGTTGCTACAACATCCTCCATCCTGTGAGAAATAATCCCTTGGACTACACTACCCAGCATGTGGGCTTTCAGCCCATCTGTGTGCCATCATGACCAAATCTGCTCAAACCAAGTCCATCGTCCAAGATTCTGAAGATTTGAGAGCTCATGTCGGAAGGTGGTAAGTCATTGGATGACTCACTTCTCTACTTCACACATGCCAAGGTCTTGCAATAAGAGCACACCATCCTGGGTGAAGGCCTAGGACGTCCCTCAAAGAACCATGTCAGGGCCATCCAAAACAAAGCAGAATATAAGACAAGGTAAATCAATGTTCATAAGAGATATTAGTCCTTGAATCATGCAAAGTAAGTTGTTACTTAAGATATAAGCCATGTAAACAATTCACCTCAGTATCCCCTTCAAGCATCACATTGGCCTGGGACCTCATGTGAGTTGGCAATTTTGAATATGGGAGGGCCTTCATCCAACCCTATTAGGTGTGCCAACCAAGACAGGAAATAAAATACCCACGTAGAGGGATAGGTCCCGAGGGAAGCAGTGAAAGAAAGAAACCCTTCAAGAGTAAGTGTGATAGTGGTATGAATTAGGGCTTACTTCATGGCTTATGGTGTCATTAAACCCATTTCTATGAGTGCCTTTGTAGAGGGAGTGCTTGTTGCTTGAGATACCCTTTCCTTGGTACTTTTTGCATTTTGAACCCCTTAATTGCCTTTTGATACCCATTTATTATTTACAGTCCCCTTTACAGGTTTCAATATTTATTCTTTCATTTTCTTAGTGGGCTATGGTCCTGTTATAATTGTGCATTCAGTGCATCAGGACAAGGGGCGATTACCATTAGAGGGGGTAGAGCTCAAGATGGCCTGTGGATTTTATAGGTGGCCTTTATCATTTTTTCCATAGCATATACATATATAGACGCTGCATCAACCTTTGGGCCTTCAACCCCTTTTTCTCATGAGAGAATGGACCATGACCCATTACCAAAGTTTGGTACATTGTGAAAGGCTCCAGGATGCAAACTGTTAAGTATGGTGGGGAAAGGAACGTTACCCTTGTGAGGGCCCCTCAGTAGTACCCCTTTTCCCTAGGTGGTGACAACACGAGACTAGGGCACAAAAGCTGACCACCAAGGTGAAACAAGGAAACTAACACAATTTTCCAAGCCAATGATCCATTATCCAACTTCAACCAATGATCCTCATCTACATGCCCAACAAATTAAGCACAACACTTCGCATGAAAGGACTAACATACCTCATGGTGACACTGGCTTACCATCTCCCATACACTGAGTTGTTTGGATGTGATGAGCCTTGGTTGATCTGTAGTTGTAAGAGGTTATCTGAGGGGGGTTGTTGGGCTGCCATCTATGGACATGTTGATCATCATCATGGTCGGGATCATTGTCTCCATTTCGGTCCATGAGACATGATCTCCTCTAGTTACCCCTAGGCATCAAGGGGGTAACAATATCAAAATATGGACTACAATGAATGACTTGGAACAATAGATTGTTGATTAAAAAGATCAAAGAAAAATATTCTTGAGGCACATTGAATGTTTTGATATATATTGTTTGATCAAAAGTATAGCAACCTTGGAAAAAGAAAATTCAATATCATTATAGAATGAATCAAATAAGCAAAAGATGTACTCACCCTATCAAGTTCAACGTTAATTTGGGTATCGTACCAAATTCAATATACAATAAAGATGCAAATATTAAAACAAGCATGCCACTTTTTTTTCTTGGAAGTTGTTTCTTGAAAGGGGTCCTAAGGGGCAGCACCACGTGATACATATTATAGACTACACCCTCATCTTAGGTGCTAGAACTAACAAGGATCTAATTTGCCACAATTCACCCAGGACTTGTCTCTAGCCTTATCCTTGGACGGCATCCTTTACACCTTGGACGTTGTGCATTTAGATGATGATGTCATACTAGGGTTTGATGGAAATGATAGGGTTTGTTGTGATGTCTCGTTCCCAAGAATAGCCTCAGCAGGGAGTGACTTAGTAGTCTATCTGTTCCCGTAGACTATAATCAGGCACAAACAGGGAACAAAGGGAGAAATAAGGGTGAATAAATGGCTAAACAATGAATTAAGCCAAAAAGCATAGGAAAAGTCACTTAAGCCAAAGTCAATCGAGAAATAGAAGAAAAAGGTGTTAAGGGGTGACTTAATTAATTAATCACATTCAACTTAGGAGGAAAGGCGCCTAGATTAAGTGATGTCAACGGAAAATTAGATCGGGGGAAGTATAAGAAGAGGAATTTGACCTAATTCCTCATCATGTTATGATTTTGAGTTGATAACAGGTTCCAAAGGAGGAAGTCGACCTCTTAGATGTTTTGTGGATTTCTGGAGGAAACCACCACCCAGATCGGTTTCGGTGTTGGAAGACACACCCTAGCCTATCGGAGATACCATCCAGGTCTTTGACCGTGCTAGATCCGTATTCAGTATACCTAGTTCAGAGATTGTGCATTGCAGCCAGTGAGGGCGCAAGGGTTAGAGACATTTTGTGTAGTTGGACAAGACCAGGCCAGATCTCGCCATTTCCTTCCAACCCAGTTGAGAGGAAGCCAAGGCGCTTCTTTTGAGCTATCACTCATGAGTTTCTGACGGAGGAATCTCCTAGTGCGCAACAGGCAGCGAGGAAGTGCGCAGCGCTTGGGGAAGTACAGTGAGGGTTCCAGAGAGCTCATTGGGACAGATCCGAAGAAGCCTTCTCGACCCAGTATAGATCATACCAGGGTGCTCAGTTTGAGCCATACATCGCCAAATTTCGACGGTGGAATCACTAGGGTGCACCAATTGTCTAGGAGAGGGGCCCAAACCCCCAGGGGGTCCCATCCGGGGTCCAGTTTGATCAGTAATGGGTCGATCTTTAGTCTTCTAGTCACCAGGAGGAGTTGTGAGGTCAAGGCACATCATTTGGGACAGTTTCCAGGCAGATCAAACGAGTATTTCCAACAAGGCGAACTTTCCAGACATTTGCATTAGTTGCCATGAGTATCTGAGATTGCATCCAACAGATCTGTGCATGCATGTTGCCGATTCTTCTCGATCTTCTGTATACGGGTATTTCTTGTTGTTTTGCATTGTATTCCGGCAACAATCAACTCTTATGAGATCTATCTGATGAGTATTTTGAAATATCCCTGATCCCGCTGATCAAAATATTTGCTACTGATCTATTATTTTGTCTTGTAGATCTGATACACTGGGGGTTTTTGGATGCGTTTCAGTTGTATGTTTGAGATCTTAATGGTTATTGCATGTGCATGTTGCATATTTATGGTTTAAACAACATATAAAGGATGCATGCAGAAGTAAAGAACATCAACTGCCCAATATCATGTATTATACGGTTCGAGCATGGAAATACAATAGCCTACCGGAAATATAGAATATAAACGTCCGTCAGATCTCATGGATCAGCGCTGGAATACAATCAAATAACATAAAAATACCCGTGATCAGAAGATGATAGCAGATCTGATGCATGCACGGATGGATCGGCGAAAATATGCGATTCCAGAGAAGTACGGTAACCGCTACCAACTGGAAAACTCGTCCAGAAGTTCAGACCGTCGGAATACGCTGGAAATTGCTCCAAAAGAAGCGCCCTTGCCTCTAGACTGAAATGGGTGAGTGTCGGGTCTTGAATCTGGTCTCTGAGGCACTGGATCTGGACCCCTGGGGGGTTTGCGCACCTCCTGGGGCACTGGATGCGCCCCAAAGGATTCCACCAACGGAATCTGTTGCTATATGGCTCAAAACGATCATCTCGCCAAATAAGGAAATGGGTCAGAAGGATTTGTCCGGATCTGCTCTGATACTCTGCATGCAACACCAAATGTTTGTTTGGAAGAGCTATGCCCTAAATGGCTGAATGAGTCGATCTGCAAGATTTCACCATCAGAATCTGACGATAGATGGCTCAATAGAAGTGCCTTGGCTGGATCTCAAATGGGTTGGAAGGAAACTGCAATCTGGATACGGATCTCGTGCAACTCTCCAAACCCTCAAACTGACTTGCGCCCTCGCTGGCTGAGCTACGCACTCTGCAATGGATACTCCTGAAAAGTACAGTGAAATACCTGGATGGTATCTCCGATGGGCTAGGGTGTGTCTCTCAACACCGAAACCGATCAATGGTGGTGGTTTCCTCCAGAAATCCACAAAACAGTAAGGTCGACTC
>ML789666.1:68141-83439 GCA_009831015.1 Picea engelmannii
TTCCCTAGGAGTTAGCCTAGACGGAAGAGGTTCAAGTCAAAGTGACAGCGTGGACTTTGAACCTAGGCATTGTGCCTCCGAGGACACACTAAGTGAGCAGGACTTAGCTCACGTTTGCAAGTGTGTATAAGGACGGTAACAGGGCTAAAATTAATCTCACACTTAGTCACTTAATTTAATTTTCAATCTACAACATCAGCAATACAATTACGCACTTGCAAGCTCATTGATCTCACTGTCTTTCAATTTAAATTCATATGCAAGCTATCTTTGATGTGTTGTAGAAATAATATCTAAGTGGTTAAATCTTTCATTTGGAATATTTGGCTTTCCACTTTTTCATCTATCCTTAATTCTTGTACTTGTGGTGTGATCCTTCAAGAAGTGCACATCCACCTGGAGGCATTCTCTTGATTGGGTCTTGAGTGGTTTGCGTCTCTTGGCCATTGAAAAGCAGTCCAACGGAAGTCTGTCTGTTGTGAGCATGTTTGGCTTGATGTGTTGATGGTTGTTCATCTTTGAATATCTCATTTCCTGCACATTTCAAGCACTTGTTAATATTTTGTATCTAGTCTTAATCTGTATGTCTTAGATATTCTTTTGTATCTAATTGTATTTATCTTTTTGTAATCTTTTGTAACTTGTAATTATCTTGTAACGAATATCCCCCTAACTTAGTTGACCCCATTGCCCAATCTTAGGCACTAGTCTTAGTTGCCCTAGGAAAAGGTCTAACTCTCATACTTAGATAGTTGCATCTTGCATTTGTTGATTGACATCTTAGGCTAGATTCCCCTTAACCTTTTAACCAATTAAAACCAACTCCTAGAACATTAAACTATAAATCTCATCTAGTAACTAGGGTCTACCCCCCTTGGCTTCCCTAGGAGTTAGCCTAGACGAAAAAGGTTCAAGTCAAAGTGACAGCGTGGACTTTGAACCTAGGCATTGTGCCTCCGAGGACACACTAAGTGATCAAGACTTAGCTCACGTTTGCAAGTGTGTATAAGGACGGCAACATGGCCCTGCCATTGCAACACCCTAGCATCATTTGCTTCATCTAGTCATCATCTACTTCATTCTTTAGCTAAAGGAGGAAAACTGTTAGGGCCTAGGGTTACCTACTTAATAGTGTCCATTTTCCCGCTAGGGTTTAGTGATTGAGGCCTTGGGTTACCAACACCTCAATCATTGACTTTCTTGTCTCTAGCTTTCACATTATCATTTGTTCCTTCAAGATTGTCACTGCTAAAAGTGACTCCATCAACCCTAAAAGAATTGATCTAAGCCTTGCACTTGGTTGATTGATGAAAAGAACACTCAAAACGTTTACCTCAAGCTATCTACTAACTCCTCTTAACCCTAGAATAGACTAATTTACTAACCTACTTGCTGCTGTTACAAAAGTAAGCTACAGCCATTTATTGCAGCAATAAAAGCACTTAAAAGCAATTACAAAGTTGATTTATACACTGCCTAATTAGCTTCCGACAACTGCTAGTACTTTGCTATTATTGAAGTCATTATTTTTTGTCATTGTGAAGCTCTTTTAAGACATTTATTGTGAAGTTATTATCTTATAAACATTGTTGTTATGAAATTCCGTTTGCTTCATCATACATCAACTATTGCTTTTATTGATAAGTCCATGGTTTTATGAAGTACTAACATGAAATTGTACTTGCAAAAGATATTGTTTTCTTGTTGCTTTGTTTTGGGCAGCTACATCTAAGCACTTCATTACTTCATTGGTTAAAACCTTGGGACTTTCTGAACAGTCCGACTTGTGAGAGCGGATATTTTTATAGATACTTTAACCTTTGCCTTCTCAAAACCCCAGGTCACCGGGGACATCTCTCCTAGGCCATCAACCCTAAATAGGAAGAGGTATTTTATTAAGGTGACAGTGATAGGATAAACTCTTGTTACGCCAATTTGTCTCCCTTATCCTTTCCCTTCGATACAAGTACAAATTGAGCGATAACATTTTGGCGCCATTGTCGGGGAACAATGAGTCAATTCTCCTCAAAAACGACACTTCTCGGTAAGCCTTTACTTTGCAAAGCTTACCTGGCGACTCCACTGAGGGTGATCCCCTCATCCCTTTGATAATTTCAAGAAAATTATCTGGCGACTCCACTAATGACAAAGCCAACCATGACTTTTCAATGGGACCCGAGAAATTTCAAACCCCTAGACATGAGTAGAATCCCGAGATACCCTAGGCAAATGCCACCCAAGTATGAAAAATGGCTCCCTATATTCAATGGTAGTGATGGAGCTAGAGCAGACTATCACATGAATGAGTTTTGGGCTTTCTTTCTACTCCACCTTATTATTGATGATGTTGAGGATTTGGCAATGAAAATCTTCTCTGCCACTCTTCATGGCAATGATAAGTAGTGGTATGACGACCTTCTTGATGCTAGCATCACATATATGAACCAATTGGAAGAAACCTTTCTCGAGAGATGGGGTATTAAGTTGGAAGATATCCAAATGCTACTACAAAGACTCGAGCATACAAAACAAACTGAGAATGAGACTATCAAGGAATTCTAGGATAGGTTTGAGAACTTGCTATATCAGATTCCTAGAAGCCATCATCCTGGAAACAGGTACCTTGTTTATATCTATACCAATGCACTCTTAGTGCATTTAGGGTTCCTCCTAATAAAAAGGGGCCAAAAACAATCTATGATGCCTATTGCATGGCCATGCAAATCGAAGAGAATAACCATTTGTCCAAGAAAAAACACATCTTTTCTCTAGAAACCAGGTTGAGGACCCCAAAGGTACCCCAGATACCCTTAGTCTGGAGAGATTAATCTCCCTTGATATATTTGAAAGAAGGGAACAAGTCATCAACCAACAAGAGGTTGAGAAGAGCAATCCTAATGAAGTTTTTCAATCCCATGAGGAAGGGCAAGAATTTGCTCATACTTCTACAATGGTTGAAGAGCAAGAGCCTGAAGATCTCAAACACGATGATGAAGTACTGATGTGTGCTCCTCCCTCAGATGAAGCCATCCAAAATCGCATTTTTCCTGCACAAGAAGAAGAGGATGAGATTAGTCACTTTCTTTTTCAGGATTTTGATAATACCTTATTCTATGATTTAGAGAGTGGAGGGGAAATGGAATCCTCGAGCAAGGTAGATCCTCCTTGTTGTATTTTTGAAGATGTAGGGGAAAATCATGAGGACGAAACAATGATGCATGTTGTTTCATTTGATGAAGTCACCCAAGTCCTCGAAACTCCTGCACAAGAAGAAATAAACACGGTGAGTTACTTTCCTTTCCAAAATTTTGATGATTCTTTATTTTATCATTTGGAAAGTGAAGAGGTGCTAGAGAAGCCTTTGGATGCTCTAAATCCTTCATGTTATGATAAAGATAGTGACATTGTTGATAATATTGATGAGTTCATACATGTTGGAAGGCGTAAGTGGGATGTGATTGGTTCAAATAAGGATCCCATTTACGACATTGAAAGTCATTTCCAGAAGTTGCCTTTGCAACTATCATATGAGGTTACTAATTTTGACAATTGGCAACAAGCAGATGATATAATTACATATACTTTCCAAACACCCAAGGATGACCTAGTCCTATATTCTCCTGATAATTTGCAGTCATACCTTGAGGATTTTGATGAGTACTCCTCTGAGCATTCAGATTTATTCTATGAAGAAAATTATCAACCATCCTTGTGCTCAAATCCTGATGACAATGAGGAAGTTTCTTTCCTAAATCAGGATACTTGTGATAAGATTTTCTACCTCCCTTTGATTACTTTACCTCGCTATGTCATTGGGGGTATGGTTTGGAAACATGTCCCTTATCCCAATTCTTCTGTAGGACAAAGCCTCCTTTTGGAATTTAGGGGAAGGTTGAGTACCTTAAGAAGAAGCTTATTATCACAGTCTTCCAACTTCCTGTTAAGAAATTGTCAGTCATCCTCTAGGTTATTCCTGGTCCCTTCCCAGGCCTCAGATTGTAAAAACGTTCAGGGTATCCAACCTTCAGACTCTTTGAGTCGGTATATTGAACCTTTGACTTTTCACGATCCCTTTCTAAAATGGATTAAGTATTTTCCTAGAAGTCAGACTTGGCATGATTTTGTCCCTCCCTCCAGCCTCTATGAGCTAGATTCTACGATTTTCGATGATGTGATACATGTTCTAACTCATGTTATTTTGTGCTTGACTTATCATTGTTTTGGTTTATGATGAAGCACAGAGGCATGTATTGTGAGGCATTGCTAGGATGGTTTCATTGGCTATTTGACTACACCTAGCTTTCAACCCAGAGGTAAATGCAGGTAAGTAGATAGGCATTTTGCATTCATTGTATATACCATCTGCATTTCATGCTAGAGTAGTTTTATTTCCATTTGTATATATGCTTGCTTACTTTCATTTTCTTGTACCATATATGAGCCAAGGGTGATATCACCACCCCAAATGATTACTAATGATTTTTTGTTGAGATCGAGCATGTCACAGTTCATGCCAGAGATGTTGAGGTTCTCATGAGTTCTACGGTGAGCACATGTCCCCGAGTTGGAGCCAGATGTTATCCCCTAGCCTAAGGATAACTAAGGAGATTATGTCTTGAGGTCCACAGGTCCTAGACATGGAGTACCGAGATCCATATTGACTTGAGCCTGGCCCTGGAGGGCCCATCTTTCTTCTTCAACGCCTCCACCTTGTCAGAAGCAGCAACATCCATCCCATCGACCTGGTCCTTCAACAATAGTGGGTCTTGCTCTATGAGGTAATGAGTCTGGGTATCATGGTATGTGTCACTCTGATTCTCAAAACATTTGGATATGTGCATTTAATTCTTTTTAGTTCTGATGTGTGCATGGACCTTATGCCTTTCCATTTGTCCACACCTGGGGGAATGACAGGATGCCCTAGCAAGTTGGTTCCTTTAGGATTTGAGTTGCCACTAGGTGGGTTCATGAAAAGTCATCATTCATTCCTACCATACTTATCACTTTTCATCTTTTTCCCTCTCATCCATCCCCTACATTGGTTCGGGCATTGGGTTTGCCAAGCTAGCAAAGGATTGTACCTTACCTTATGGGAAGAAAGGACTAAAGCCCCAGAGGGTAAAAGTAGCTGGCAAAAGATAAAAGCCAAAATAACAAAACCTTCAGATGCTTCGCCCAGGGATTCCCGAGAAAGCATAAAAGGCTTCTGAGCGAGAAACGGAGGGACCCATAAAATAATAAAATCAAGACCTAGTTAGAGGATGGGGGGTCTCATCACGAGCCAACCTATTAGGTCCATGGGCATGTAGCGGTATGACACTACCATTCAGCTGGTCACCACGCCAGGGTAGTGGCTCTTAGTGGCATAGCCAAGAGAAAGGGGGTCTCATCATGAGCCAACATTCTAATCTCCGTGAAATGCTTGTGGGTTACATTATCACCACTGGTCACCACGCCAGGGAAGTGTCCCCTAACTAGTCTCTTAAAAGAAAAAACAATAAGACAAAAAGGTAGAAGTCATTGAATGGGCTTGGAAACATTTGCATCCATGGCAAGGTGCAGCTCAACCTCTTCAAAGGCACCCACAGGTAAGCCATACATTTCCCTGTCATCACTGCACCCATTGTTCAAACATCCCTACACCTCATCCACTTACATGACCTGGATTTACCTTCACCTGGAAACATCCCACGTCCAATGAGAATTAGCCCAGTACGACCTCCTGACACCCTCTCCAAACCTGGCTGGTAGAATAGCATAACGTCTTTGAGCACTTGTCTAGGAAAGGGGGGTTTTATGCACATGTTTAGATAACTTGATTATTAGACGTGATTGACATTCCTATGATCCCTGTGACTTATGAGCCCATGGAGGGCATACTTGTTGTTGCAGGGCCACACCTGACGGACAGGTACACATGGGGAGATGATTAGTTCGGAGTTCGGACCTCCATAGGGATAAAATCCCACTAGATGGATGCTGAGACCCCAGCCAGGGGCAGACACGTATCAGAGGCTTACACCAGAGAGAGAGGAGTACGTTCCACCAGAGACAACCTGGCAAGCCTGGACCCAAGGGTCTTTCCCTCCCACTATGATGTTGGTCTTGGAGGGCCCATGACATCACCCAATGTTTGATGGACACTTTGGAGGCAGTTGTGTGCCAAGTGTTACGTGTGGCTTGATCCAGAGGCCTTGGGAGGCCTAACGTTTTGCTCCTGGAGGCCAACGTTTCACCTGAGAGGCCTAACGTCACCCTAAAAGGGCATGACGTCACCTTTTCTGCTTGATTTAGGGTTTAATTTGTCATTTTTATGTAAAAAATGGATATTACATGTAAACTGGCCATGTCGACCTTTTTGACCTAATTTGTAAATTAAAGGTCATTGTAACTATATGAGTAAGAGTATTTTCCCTTGTATTATTCATCATCTTTCACTCACACTTAGTGAGGTCTGAAATATGCACCCTACTTAGGGTTTATTGGCTGAAATTTGGTGCGCACTTCTTGAAGGAGGCTAGTTTTGGTGTATTTTAGCATTCTTCTTGGTGGAAAGTCTTCAACTAGGACTATTGCTAGATTATTCTTGGTGAATGTAAGTAAATTTATGCAATTCTTCTTCATTTGAATGGTTATGGTACATTTATTTTGCATTTCTTCCAAGATTATGAATTTGCTAGCTTAAAACCCTAGGAGGTTAAAGCACATGTTATTGTTCTTGCCTTAACAACTTTTCACCTACTAGATTATGCTAGAAACCCTATTTTCTTGAAGCTTTGTGCTAAGGGCCCTGCCATTGCAGCACCCTAGCATCATTTGCTTCATCTAGTCATCATCTACTTCATCCTTGACCTAAAGGAGGAAAACCGCTAGGACCTAGGGTTACCTACTTCCTAGTGGCCATTTTCCCCCTAGGGTTTAGTGATTGAGGCCTTGGGTTACCAACACCTCAATCATTGACTTTCTTGTCTCTAACTCTCACATTATCATTTGTTCCTTCAAGATTGCCACGGCCCACTGCTAAAAGTGACTCCATCAACCCTCAAAGCACTGATCTAAGCCTTGCACTTTGTTGATTGATGAAAACAACTCTCAAAACTTTTACCTCAAGCTATCTACTAACTCCTCCTAACCCTAGAATAGACTAATTTACTAACCTACTTGCTTTTGTTACAAAAGTAAGCTACAACCATTTATTGCAGCAATAAAATCACTTAAAAGCAATTACAAAGTTGATTTATACACTGCCTAATTAGCTTTCGACAACTGCTAGTACTTTTCTGTTATTGAAGTCATTATTTTTGGTCATTGTGAAGCTCTTTTAAGGCATTTATTGTGAAGCTATTATCTTATAAACATTGTTGTTATGAAATTATGTTTGCTTCATCATACATCAACTATTGCTTTTATTGATAAGTCCATGGTTTTATGAAGTACTAACATCAAATTGCACTTGCAAAAGATATCATCTTGTTGTTGCTTTGTTCTGGGCAGGTACATCTAAGCACTTCATTACTTCATTGGTTAAAACCTTGGGACTTTCTGATCAGTGTGACTTGTGAGAGGCGATATTTTTATAGACACTTTAACCTTTTCCTTCTCAAACCCCCAGGTCACCGGGGACATCTCCCCTGGGCCATCATGTAATGATCCCAAGCCAATTTTTTTGCTTGGAATCACTAACTAACCACTGATTTGATTATTATTTGTTGTGTATGCAGGTTGTCCATGAATATTTCGGCCTTAGGGTTTGTTCAGTTATTTAGTCATGGATTTATACAAACATCGTTGTCATCATATAAAGATCAACACTACACAAGGAAGGAACCACAAGCAAATAGCTGAACTTTATTATAAGAAAGCAAGCACCTAATACAATAGAGAAGCAGATCTGAATAGATGGCTTCAAGGCAATACTAGAGATGCATACAAAATGCTCCCAAAGATACAAATCAAGCCTCCCAAAGGTTGCCAATAGAAGATGAACGCCCAACTGCAAAACCAGGGATTCAGCCTAACCCCCAAGAACTGGTACGGCCCTGATGACTACTGGTATGGCCTGCTGAAGACAATGGACACCAAGGGTTCAGCCCTCCTGAAGATATAGACCTCCTGATGCTGCCAAACTCTCTCCTATGATAGATCAAGGCAATGGAAGCCTCCTCCTGAAGTATGGATCTCAAACACTGAAGCTTCCTCCTTAAACTGCAGAAACCCTAGGATGGTACAGCCCTCCTGAAACCCTGAATATGGCCAATAGTACGACCTAGCTGCATGTGTCCTCCAAATCATCTGAAACTCTCTTGGATGATAGATCGGGCACCTACAAGCACTTGAGAGAAGTCTCAAGGTCAGATCTAGCTTGTAGCCTTCTAGATCTGAGAAATACTGAATCTCCAAGTTGTACCCTTCTCCCTGAAATCGTCCCAACCTGTAGTAAACGATAGGGACGTGACAACTCCTCCAAGAAGCCCTCAAACTGATGAGCAAGGGCTTGCAAGCAAAACCCTAATGCTGGAATCCTCTCAAGCTTCTTCCATATGCTGGAACGAACTCTTCCTCAACAACTAGTTCACCCCTGCAAGAAAACCTAACTGGTACGGCCCTGCTAGTCCTCCTGGATAGCTGATAGTTGTAGAATGGTGTGGGTGGAGTATTTCATCCCCGAGACCAAGCTTGGAGCTAGGTGAGTGGAATCTTTCACCACTGAGCTGCTCACTGGGGTTTGTAATATCAAAACCCTCAAAACTGTATGCTCAAGAGCAGCAACAAGCAAAATACCAAAATCCAGAATGAATAATAGGTGCGCCCCCAGCCTCCTCTGTATACTTTTCTTTTATTTCTCTGTTGAGTTAGGTTAACCCCTATGGTTAACTTGTAATGTCCCCATTTTGGGACATTATAACTTTACAGAGTGTTATGCCTACCAGAGTAGCCAGATAGGGGTGATAGAGAGTTCGGGAGATATTGAGGGGTTTTATTGGGCCCAACTTGCATCCTTCATCATCAAGATCCATTCCGCACAGCTTGGTTTCGGTTTCGTTGCATTCCGACGATTTTCGTAATTTTGAGTTATTATGGGTCACATCTTAATTAATTTCACTAAGAAGGTCATAATGGGCATATTACTTGGAGAAACCTCTTAGTGTAATAGCTCATCGGAATTGAGAAGAAGAGCACTACAGGATAAGATGATGAGAAGTGACTTTCAGTGGCCGGAAAATCCATAAGGATGGATAAATCACTTTTTAGAGGTAAAATGATTAATTAATTAAGTGATTTATTCAAGGAATAATAAAATAAAGTAAAAGTCACTTGGAGGGAAAAGGTCCACAACGAATTAGGGTTTCAGCAGTGAATTAGGGTTTTGGAAAGATATAAGAGAAGAGTCAGCAACCTAATTCATCATTATGCAGATTATGACTTGTCATTGAAGAGAAGAGGCGCATCTCAGGAGAGATAGTTCAATGGATTCCAGGAGGAAGACACCAGCGGTTGATTTCGATGTTGAGAGACACACCCTAGTCACCGGGAAGATCATTCAGGTCTTCCATCATTCTTCAGCAGCAGTTACATAGTGTTCAGCAGAATGGGCGCATTCATGCAGAGTGAGGGCGCAGCTTCTGAGAGGGTTTTTAGTCGACTTATCCCATCCAGGGAGAATTTCGAGATTTCCCTCCGACCCATTTGAGAGGAGGGCAAGGCGCATATTTTGCCTGGTTCCTCATCAGATTCCGACGGAGGAATCAACTGGGACGCATTTTCCAGACTTAGACGTGCGGCACTTTTGACGGGCACATTTGGGGTTCCAGAGCGAGCATCAGACCAGATTCAGAGAAACCTTTCCGACCCATTTCCCAGTAGACCAAGGCGGTCGTTTTGAGACATATCTCGTCCGATTCCGATGGTGGAATCACTAGGACGCATTTTGCCAGAAGAAGAGGGGTGCATTCCCCCAGGGGTATCCATCCGGGGCCCAAATTCATCAACAGAGGGGTTCGACAGATACCAGTACTAAGGACCAGAGCAGGGCGCATCATTTGGGATAGTTTCCAGGCCATTCCGAGAAGTATAGCTCCCAGGGCGAACTTTCCAGACTTCCAGTAGTTACCGTCAGAGCTGCCATAGTCCCAACGCATCCATTGATTCCGCAGTTCTCCCATATTTCGGGTATTATTTTTTAGTTGCTTATTTGTATTCCAGATAAGATCCTTTGTCTGTTGATCTAGTCGAGTATTGTCAGTTTATTCAGCCGCATTCGGCCATTTTGTAATCCACAGAGATATCATAATACAAACGTTGAGCGCTTTGTCATATTTATTATTTGTATGATCATTTATATGTTGTAAACCATTGATCCTACACACACATTAGCAGCATTTCCTAGACTAGCCAAGTCATGAACATTACAGTGGTATCAGAGTTGGTTTTCCTGCCAGCCTAAGGGGAAAATCAGATAAGGATCTAGATACATAATTACCAGCGAGTGGATTGACAGGAGCACAGATGGAGGCTACACCCATTAGATGCAGGGAGAGTTGCTACAGTTGCAAAGTGCCTTGGAATCCAAATCACAGATGTAGGGGTAAAGGGAAGGTGCACTATGACTGCGAGGATGAGGAGATGAATGTGAATGCAACCATAGATGCCTATTTGGAGCAGTCCGATAAGGCTAGTGACTCTTGCGCATCTGAGGGACAGTTGTATGGACAGGATGATAGCACATATCCTTCATCTTCCCCATCAGGTAATGTTGAGGATTCAACACTTCAGCATAGTGGTGACACTTATGAGGATTCATATGTGTTGGCACTTAGACATGATGAGATTAGGAGGTTGGATGACCTACCGGTGGGTGTAGACATGGCTTCTAGGAAGTCATGTATGGAGAATGATGAGCTTCCTATGATGAGTGAGCCACATTTTTCATCTTCTCAGTCACCTATGCTAGCCACGACACATGAGGATATCAGTGGCATTCCTAATATGGTAGAGGAGCCTTGTGTGGGGATTGTACACAAGGAACATATGGATCTGCAGACCCAGGAGGAGAGGTATGGATTGGAGATAGTTGACCTTACACATACCTATCAGTATGAGGAGAGTGAATCACCACTCTTGGCGATTCCATTGATGGACCAGGTTGTGGAGACCGACAGCTTGTTGGGACACTTACTCCCAGGATCGATCTACAGTGATGAGGATGAACTCCTTATTGATCGGAACAACCATAGCATGTGTATGGACACATCTGTATGGGATCCAGGCTCAGATGATATTAGTAGGGTGAGCGCACAGGAGGATACAGCTACCCATACAGGATATGGTGTGATTCAGATAGGGGTCGCACTTGGTGATGGCGTGCAGTGGCATACAGGAGGACTTAGTAACACAGGGGGCAGTGGGCAGTTCAGTGCCTTATATTTTGAGGAGTGTGTTGTTGGGGATTCCATTGTTGACACTAGCAGTGAGAGGCATGAGGTAGCACCTCAACGGAATTGTGACCAGGAGTCACGACACTTGGCAAGACAGTTGAGAGTCAATGAGGACATGATCATGGAAACCACTAGATGCATTGATGATACACATGCATTGGTGGCATGTTATTGTTGGAGGGCCTCGATGGCACAGGATAGTTCAGATGGGGGACTTGTCATTGATGACTTCCATACACTCAGGGAGAGAGTGATTGTGATGAGGGCCGACTACCATCAATTGTTGAGGGATAGGGATTACCTATTGGAGGTTGGCGAGATGTATCACAGGGCACTGAGGGAGCAGGAGGTTGAGGTGGACCGACTCACTCATGAGTTGGTGAGCACACGGAGATTCTCAGAAGGCACACAGACAACCCTTCAAGAATCAAAGTCCAGATCAGAGGATCTCTTTGAGGAAATTAGACAGAGATCCACTACATCTATTTCAGCAGAGAGTCAGATATATCCCTCAGCCACATTGCGAGAGGATGTTGGTGGTTTAGCAGTGGAGCACCAGTTGAGAGAGGAGCATGAAGAGTACCCAGGATCACCGATGAGTATGGAGAGATATGATCCAGAGATACATGAGGATGTCCATAGGTCACAGGGACCACCCTTCACGAGGGGTGTTGAGACAGTTGAGCACACACGTACACATGGGGATTCCAGAGCCAGGGGCAGTTATGAGGACACTTCCATTTGTGTTCCAGGATTGGTTGACCTTCATGTAGAGGATGACCCCGTAGTACACCCAGGATCCAAGATGTTGCAGGTGTATACAAGAGATCACATGAGTATGCAGGGGCAAACAGTGATGAGTGGTAGTTCACAGAGACATACAGAGTTGTACAGTGGGATTCAGGGGGACGCACTGGATTGCAAGGAGGAGATGTACTCAGTAGAGCATGGCGATTCCTCTCCCTTGCAGCAGTATACAAATCTGGGAGATCACCTTCACCGTAGCAACAGTTGCGTGAGTGATGATGGATGGAGAATTATTGACCCGCAGTTGGTAGAGGTACCGACCGTTGTACCTGATGGTTGGTGTTCAGTGATGAGTACAGGCGATTATTTACCATGGGTGTCAATGGAAGAGCTTTTGGTTAAGTCCTTTGGATTGACCAAAGCATATGATACTTTCCAGTCCTATAGTTGGTTGCAGATATTTATGATAGCCTTCCCCAATACTTTCATCATTGACAGCAGCACAGGGGGAGCTAGACAGTGGCAAGGGACATGGAGAGTTGGTAGGCCGAGACCACTTGACAGGAGTGTCTTGATTGCATTCATCAGTATATAGGTGGATCATCAGGGGCAGACAGTTGAGGCCATGCACGTGATGGGGAGTATCCTAGGCCATGGGACAGAGGATATCTCAGAGGTTGCTACACATTCAGACTCTCATTGGGATCAGGGTGGAGTGCTTTCAATAGTTACCAGTAGGGCACACCAGCAGTTAGTGGGGATTGGAAGTGATGAACTTCCAAATTTGACATGGGATCCGGGTGTCCATTTGGTCAATAGTTTGTTTCATTTTATGAGGATCCAGGAGTGGAGGGAATATGGATACTTTGAGCAGACAGTCATGATCAAAGTAGAGCCGCATCGATATGATGGTCCCTGTCACAGACTAGCATGGGACCCTGGGATTACAGGACCAGACATTTCATTGACTGATGGAGAAGAGCGGACGTTTGCAGGGGGGAGTCACTTTGATTTTTCATTGAGTTTCAGTATTAGGGAGAGCATGTCACTAACTGGTGATTCGTTGAGGTCTTGTAGTACCTCATTATGGCAACAGAATGTTCAATCGGTGGGGGTCGTGTTGAGTTTGGTATGGCTTGGTAGGATAGACCCATTTCGAGTTGAGGCCATGTGTTATTTGCAAGAGACTCATGGTGTTGATATGTTATAGAACTATACTCCAAAGGGCATTGTAGTTGACATTCTGATATGGAATCCAGGGATTGGAGTGCTTGGTAGTTCAGCGTTTGATGGAGTTGAGTTTCGAGTAGACTGGTTACTCAAGGAGTTGATTGAGATTCCTCGGCCATTGATCATTCTACTCATCAGGAGCATGTGGGTGTCATGCGTGGTGAGCAATTGGAGATACCACATCTTGAGGGGAGTCTACCTTGTGTCACACAGGTGGATATGGGACCCCGGTATCATATGTAGTTGGATTCATTTATTGCTTCAGGACAAGCAATATTCCGGCAGGGAGGACTGTAATGTCCCCATTTTGGGACATTATAACTTTACAGAGTGTTATGCCTACCAGAGTAGCCAGATAGGGGTGACAGAGAGTTCGAGAGATATTGAGGGGTTTTATTGGGCCCGACTTGCATCGTTCATCATCAAGATCCATTCCGCACAGCTTGGTTTTGGTTTCGTTGCATTCCGACGATTTCCGTAATTTTGAGTTATTATGGGACATATCTTAATTAATTTCACTAAGAAGGTCATAATGGGCATATTACTTGGAGAAACCTCCTAGTGTAATAGCTCATCGGAATCGGGAAGAAGAGCACTACAGGATAAGATAATGTGAAGTGACTTTCAGTGGCCGAAGAAGCCATAAGGATGGATAAATCACTTTTTAGAGGTAAAATGATTAATAAATTAATTAATTAAGTGATTTATTCATGGAATAATAAAATAAAGTAAAAGTCACTTGGAGGGAAAAGGTCAACAATGAATTAGGGGTTCAGCAGTGAATTAGGGTTTTGGAAAGATATAAGAGAAGAGTCAACGACCTAATTCATCATTATGCAAATTATGACTTGTCATTGAGGAGAAGAGGCGCATCTCAGGAGAGATAGTGCGATGGATTCCAGGAGGAAGACACTAGTGATTGATTTCGGTGTTGAGAGACACACCCTAGTCACCGGGAAGATCATTCAGGTCTTCCATCATTCTTCAACAGCAGTTACACAGTGTTCAGCAGCAAGGGCGCATTCATTCAGAGTGAGGGCGCAACTTCTGAGAGGGTTTTTAGTCGACTTATCCCATCCAGGGAGAATTTCGAGATTTCCCTCCGACTCATTTGAGAGGAGGACAAGGCGCATCTTTTGCCTGGTTCCTCATCAAATTCCGACGGAGGAATCAACTGGGACGTATTTTCCAGACTTGGACGTGCGAAACTTTTTACGAGCACATTTGGGGTTCCAGAGCGAGCATCAGACCAGATTCAGGGAAACCCTTCTGACCCATTTCCCAGTATACCAAGGCAGTCGTTTTGAGACATATCTCGTCCGATTCCGACGATGGAATCACTAGGACACATTTTGCCAAAAGAAGTGTTAATGTTTTATGCCATTATTATAGTTCTTTGCATTTCAATAGATAAGAGCAACATAAGAACAAGATCACTGAGAAATACACATTCACAAGAGACACAACATTTATCCTGGGAAACCCTCTAGGGGAAGAAAACCCAACAAAAACTTCCTTATCATAAATTGCCAATACAATGTCAAGAGATAACTCAAACCAATACAGATAGTCCTCTCCAAAAGATGCGCCACTCTTCTCCCTCTCTCCAACTGGTAAGTTGCAGCTAGCCTCTTAGAAAATGAGCAAGTGTGTTGCGTGTTAGAGTGAGGCGCTAGCCTCTCTATATATACAAGTCTGGCACATGTGAAGAGTCTTCACTGGCAGGGCCGACCTCTCACTCTAGGTGGGTAAACCCACCTTTATTATATTTCTGGGTCTCAATAATAACTGTTGGGGCCGACTTCTTATTCTGCCTATTACAATTGTCTGTTGACCAATCTGCAAAAGGGGATTTGGTCCTAATACAATTACCGACATGATTAATC
>ML789666.1:119773-134455 GCA_009831015.1 Picea engelmannii
TGGGTTTTCTTCCCCTAGAGGGTTTCCCAGGATAAATGTTGTGTCTCTTGTGAATGTGTATTTCTCAGTGATCTTGTTCTTATTATGCTCTTATCTAATGAAATGCAAAGAACTATAATAATGGCATAAACATTAACACTAAGCCCCCCATAGGTTTTTTAATGTTTTATGCAAATAAAAAATTTCCCGCAAAATCAGGATATTTTAATTGTAAATTGATGAATAAGTTAAGAAGTAGTACTACGAGGCATCATATTCCTTGGGGGTGTTCATTTTCACACTCAGAATACTCACTTTACCTAAGTAATACCTTTTTGAGGGAAAATAGTGATTATTTAATCACTTAAAGTCATTTTCTCTCCAAAATGTCAAATAAAAGACACAAAAAAAAGAAAAAAAATCAGCATCCCTATTATCAGGGAAACATGCCAGAGAGATGTTTGGCATGTTTGGAGTTAACATAGCTTGAGTGGGAGTAAGTGGCACTTAAAGACAAGTTAATTGAGCCTTATGTTGGGTGATTTGTCAAGCCCACTTGAGTTTAGAGGAGTTCTCTAAGATGTGGTGCACCCCCCTCTCAAGAGGTGGCACACTCGTGGAGAGAGGCACCCACGTCTTGAGAGGTGGCACCATCTCTCACCCTCCCACTTGCTATGTGGCGATTTCTTGGAGTTTAGGAAGTTGTGGGGCAGCCATATCCTTCACACTTGTCATATTTTTTCTTCCAAATGGTGCGTCGCCCCTCTCATGGGATCTTCACCCTTGAGCTATTTATACAAGCACTCTTTCCATTGTTAACTAGTTGGAGTTAGGGAGTCTTGCTTGTGGTTGAATACTATTGTAATACTTTCATTTTGGAATAAAGAGACTTTGGAGGTCAAGAAGGTGTGTTATACATGTGTGGATGCTTAATGTCATTTTGTGCTTAATCTATGAGGTAATACTTGCCTAATTTCTTCCTTTAAATTTGTTGATCTGACCTTTGTAGGGTGTTGTCACTCTATAGGATAGGATTTTATCTAGCTTTCTGTTAAATCCTACTGTTCATTTATATTTAGAGATTTTGATTTGTATACACGTTTTGGTTGACTAATATGCTTTTCAAGTCTCTTTTGTAGGTGACACCAATTTTTGTTAACAATTTTATTGCAAGATTTTAAAGCTTACAGGTTCTCATAGCTTGGAGTGGTGGTGGAACTTGGTTGTCTCTTCCACAACTTCAAGGATTTTAAGACTTAGTCCCTCCTTAATTCATCTAAATACCTCATTGCCCAAGGGTTCCAAGGCTACAAGATTCTTCCTTTCTCACACTCAAGGAAACTCTACTTTCTTTTGGTTACTTGGTTGCATGCAAGCATTTAGATCAAATTTTCATTTTAAATCTTTAATATCTAAGTTTGCATGAATAAGATAAACTAGATCTAAGTTTTTCACTTTCAAGTTTCATCTAATGCTTAGATCTAGCATAGGAAAACTCTCCTTTTAGCAAGCTTTTCTTTCAAAAAATTTAGAGGCTAAAGGATAGTTCTTTTCTAAATATTTCATTGCAAAATTTGGAAATCTTAGTGCCTCTTTGCTTGATATCCAAAAACAGAAAACAAAGTCATTAAGAAAGCTTGTGTTTTAGCTTGCTTTCTTGATCTATTGTTAGCATAGTTTGTAGCTTTTTACTTGGAATAATTTTGTACATTTCTAACATATTTTGCAGGGTCCTCCAATACTTTTTTGGGCATCTTTTTCCCTCATTACCTTGCTGTTTTTTTCAGGTTTGCGGACAACCAAGGGGAGACTCTGCCAAAAATTTGGCGGATTTGCACTATCTGGGACACCTGGGAGCACCCCTCTTACAAATAAAGATTTCTGAAAAATAGTAAGCTTAGTGGTCTCATTCCTATAAGAGACCACAAGCATTCCCAAAAGGTCATTGTAATCTCATTAATAACATCAGTGGGGCTACAAAGCGCCCACTCTTCATTCCCCCTAGGGGGAACAGTGTCATTTGTGTGATTGGCAATTTCGTATTTTGGCTTATGTTCACAACTTTTACTAACTTAAGAAGTTAAAATAAACCATAAAATTTATCACAAACACCGCAAAACATTTTGAGTATATTTCATTTTCTTATATTAGTTTAGTTAGATTTCAATTTCTAGTTAGATTTCCTTTTCTGCAATTTGTTTTGTCATTTCAATTTGGAAATAAACCATCCCCTCAGCTCCCCTTAGTATTGTTCCTAGCCCTTCCTTTGCGAGCTTAGTCTCGATCTCTGGAAGTAAGCTTCATACAGAACCGGGGTTGGTCAGCGCAGAGTAGTTTTAATAGGACAATCTTTTGGTTTATATTGCTTGATTGGAAACGCAGAGAGATTGTGTGTGAAATCAGACGAGCCCTCGCAGGACATTGTCCTCCCCGTGTTGAACCTCCGACAGTCTCTTGAGCTACTGTGTGAAGTAAGAGGGATATCCTCCATGTTGGACATCCGCATAGTTCAACCTTCAATTTGAGGGATAGCCTCTAAGAGGCCAAATCTAGATTAGATTTACTTTTGTCATCACTCTTGCACACATATCACATAGTGACTTGCACTCACAATAGTCACTCCACCTAGCAACTCTTAATAAATTTACAAGAACAACTCTTAATAAATGTACAAGAACACTTGCAATACTTTTTCAGCAGCATTATCTTATTATTGGCACTGGCCTCACTACTTTTACATTTTAAGCCTTTTACTTCAAGCATTTACATTACGAGCATTTTCCTTTATCTTGAAGTAATTCATGGATGAATGCATCTCATTTGCTTATATATCATTGAATGTATCCTTTAGTAGTGAATGAATCATATATGTTGCTAGAATAGATTGTTATATTGTTCTTGTTTTTAATAAACTCCTAGATTTCATTTTGTATTTAGCTTAGTTCAAGCCTTAGTTATTTTTTAGGGACTACCTCCCTTGGCTTCGCTAGGAATTGGCCTAAACATAGGAGTTGAGGATCAAGTGATGGCACCTTAACTCGAGACTTGGCCCCAAGGACACACCTAGTGGATTGAAGATTTCTCCCACGTTACCCGAGGTGTGTATAAGGCGGCAACAGGCCCATAACCCCTCTTGGGGAAAATGCCCTACTCTTGAGTTGTGTATATACACTCTCATTTGTAATTTCACATATCTTGTGATCATTCATTCATTCTTTATACAAGTTATTTAGCCTACGGGCACCATAAAGTGTTGCGCTATTGTTCATGGGTTATTTTTCTTCCTAGCGTACTTTCTCTTGATTATGTTTTCTAGTGCACTTGGCCACTCTCTCTATAGTGCACTTGTGCTGGTTTTTCTTTACTTTAATGCAGAATTAGGGTTTCCAAGTCGGTTCCATTTGATTCTTTCTCTCTCTTGTGAATCCAAACATCTATGACATACAAAGTACCAAAAGGAAATTGAAAAAAATAAATGATGAGTAGACATTCTCGAGGCAATATTTCTTCTAGTAACAGAAAACATATATCCAAGTGCAATCTGTTCGCGTACACTTTGCTTTCAAGACACTAATTATATTCCAAAACTAGTACGTACCTGACCATCAATAAGGAAGTTGTACAATTGTAATCCCCTTTCTTTCATATCCAACGGAACTGAACCTAAGATTGAATCCTTCTCATTTGTCGCAATCTGAAAGAAGACAATGAAATAAATTGTTCTTTATATATAACAACTTCAAAAGACAAAACTCTACTCACATTAACACTTTTTCAACTTAGTTAATGAGAAATTTTTTGTGCTAGCTTTGTTGACAAGTATGAATTAAACAATCCAAATTCTAGCTTTGTTGACAAGTATGAATTAAACAATCCAAATTCTATATAAAGCAATTCACCTATATCATGCCTAAAAATCAACATGAATACTAAATAAGAAAACTGCATATGTATTGATAAGTACGGAGTTTTAGTGTGTTTTATTTGTAAGAAAGAATATATTTTACTTTTGTTACATCCTAACAAGGACGTTCTTGTATAAAGGAAAAGTGTGTTTTAATATTAGAATAAGCTCCCAATGTGTTATGAGAAAATAAAACCTTAAAAAAATAGAACATGCTTTGTGGTATTAAAACAAACTTAGCTCTAAAGAGCGAACTTTGACGTCTACAGCAAGAGTTTCTTCCATGGGAAATTTAAATTGTGTTTATCCTCCCTTGTGAACAGCAACTACTCAATATACAATTTCTTGATGATTTTTCTCTCGCCCTAGACTTCAAAGTTTTATAGAGGGAATAATGGAAGTGTCGAGACATCTTCCTTAAATTAGCGGGAGAAATGGTCAGTGAGGAAAAGATAGAGGCTCTTATTATTGGGTGTTGCAAACCTACTCAATAAATATACTTGAACAAAGAATGTACACAAATATAATATTTTGAATAACTGATTAATAGTCGATAGAATGATAAAGTGATGATACAATTGAACGATGTAATCTCTTTAAATAGTGTTGAAGAGATGGATCACGATGAATGGTTGTGACATTAAGGTTTCATTAATAATTAACAATAATAATTATATAGTTGAATTTTATTTTAATATATTACATATTATTTATATTAGTACTATACGCTAGGTATATTACATCATTTATGTTCTTTTTCTTCATCATTTACTATTGATTTGAGGCATTTTTTGTTCTGAAATAGGCTTTAAAAATACATTTTTATGTTCAGATTTTTACATATAAAATTTATGTTTTGTACTAATAGAAATTTCTAAATATTTTCAAGTGTTTTGGAAGCATTTCCAGCAAGCATTAGCTTCTTGTTATTTGCAGGTTCTCATCAGAACAAGGGGAGGTGCTTCCCATTTTGGGTCTCAAAACACTCCAAAATAGCATCCCAAGTTGGGGTTTCAAAACCCTCTTCTTCTCTATCTCTTTCAAGCATTGTAAGCAGCCCAAGAGAGTCTCTTGGGCTTGCCTTCTTCTCTAAAAGTTAATTTTCTGTTTTGTAAATAATTTATTTACCTACACCTTGCAACGTGATTTGGCCTTGCCAATCCATGCAAAATCGTAAGGCTAGAATAGTTTAGTTTTCTGTTTTGCATCTTTTCTTTTGCCCCACTTGTCCTTAAGGCAAGGTTGTGTGGCTAGGTGAAATATTTTTACTCTCAAGTCATTTTATTTTGCTTGATTTATTTTGCCTACACCTTGCAAAGTGATTCGGCCTGGTCAATCCATGCAATATCGTAAGACTTGTATAACTTGTTAATATCTTTGAAACTTTTTAATTTGGAGAGTAATCATATCTAGTAACTAGGCACCCAAACTGATACAACTTTCACCATCAAAAAGGGTGAATTGTGGAAGCAACAGGTGGTGTAAGTTGGGGACGGCTTCACGACACTCAGTGTCCTCCCTGCTTGAGCACCCAAGCATTTCGGATTGACCTGTGGAGCTAGGGAAGGACCTTGCTTGTCCTCCTTCTTGAGCACCCAGAAATTCTTTTGGTCAGAGCGGTAAGAGTTTAAGGGTAGACACATAGGCTAGGCTTACATCTTCAAACCTTAATCCCCCTAACTAAAGAGAGACTTTAAAATTCTTCTAAAATTAACCTACAACACTTTCACAACTTGTGTGCTTTCATTTCCAATTATCTTTGTCTAAGTTGTGCAAGTTTACTTTCAAGGCATTTACATTTCATGTACTTTACTTTACAARCATCTTACCCTTGAAAGTAACTTTACTTTCAATTTGGGCGCATTTACTTTCAAGCTATCTACTTCCTAAGTTGCACGCTATCTCTCTTTGGGCAAGTTGCTTTCAAGTTATTTTGAGTTACATTCTTTCATTGTGGATATCTCATGCTTCTTGGTATATTGGATCTGAGTATTCTTTAATTCCTTTGTATAATTCTATAATCATCTAAGTTATTTCTTTCATTATGTACTTGTTCATGTTGTATTTCATTTGTAGATTTTATTCATAAAATGTTTAAAGTGTAAAATTATATTCTTTATTCATTGTGATTAGTTCATTTAATTGTATATTTGTTGTATAATCTTATTGACTCAATTTACCCATCTTTAGGCACTAGTCTAAATTGAGTTTGTAGGTAAAGAAGTTTGTTTTTCATTAAACTTTTACATTGCATTGTTGATTGTCATTTAGGTTAGGCCTCCCTAAATCAAGATTTAAAATTAACTCCTAGAATACTTAATCAACTTAACATAGTTAAGTAGGGTCTACCCCCCTTGGCTTCCCTAGGAGTGAGCCTAGACGGAAGAAGTCCAAATTGAGGTGACAGTGGGTTTGGACTTAGGCTTGTGCCTCCAAGGACACACCAAGTGGGTTGGAGACTTCTCCACGTTAGTAGGTGTGTATAAGAATGGAAACAGGCAGCAATGCATACTAACAATATTTCTTGCATCTTTCCTTCTACAACAAGATATAGGAATTTGGAGATGCCCCTTAGGCAATTCCTTTGGAAGAAACAAGAAGAAAACAAAGTTCTCTCACTAGTATCATTGGACATCTATATAAACACCTCTCGATCTCGGAGGGATTAGTTTGATTGATATAGCTCAAGAAGCAATGTTGATAGCTAAATCGGTGGTAAGGGATAGAAATAGGAAGGCTCAATGGTAGGTTCTCATGTGCCATTGTATATATAATACTATCCATGTGGGTGGTATAAGTGGCCTTTTTGGGATTTGTAATGTGTTTACTGGAACCAGTGCTTTTAAAATTTCGTGGTCAAGCACTAGAGATTTGGTAGGCATAGAAGCGAGTGCCCAAAGAGTTGCATTGCAAATTTGTTGGTCCAAGAAGTTAATGGGATTTGGTAGAAAGACCTATTTGGATTTTCCCTTTAGATAGGGGACAAATTGGTTTGATTCCTTGTTTTGCAGGAAAGAGGTTAGCCAAAAAGGGATTCCTCAGCTAGGGAGACTTGTGGGATAAAAAGATGGGAGGATAGATGATTTGGAGAGTTATCAATCGTGCATAAAAAAATTTTACTGTTTGACTAACAAAATTTATAGAACTTTGCAAAGTTATTCCATATTTTAGTTTGTTCGAGATGAACTTGTATGCCATACGACCAATTTGGACAGACTGGAAGTGGACCTATGACAAGCTTTTATGGATTATAAGACTATAAAGCTATGTGACAAACTCCACTAAAATCCCCCACTTGTTGTATGACTTAATAAAATATGGGTCATACAAGATGTTGAAACCAAATGGATTAGGTGGTGTCAAGGTATATCGATTCTGGAAAGATCACTTGTCCTTTAAGACCAAGGTGCTTGGATGGTTTGTGCTCAACCAAAGCCCAGTGGTTAAAGACAAACTTCACCATTAAGGTTTCTCAAATGGATAGCAGCTACTGTATGATTCGTCACAAAACAAAGGATCTCAAGCATGTTTTCTGGAGGTGCAAAGATGCCCAATTATTATGGGGATGAGTTGCCCCCTAATTTGCAGTTCTTTTTGTCATCCCTCTTGATTGGATGGGGTCATTTTGGGAGGCGTGGATTATCAAATAGTATGGCAGAGGAGTATGAAACACCATAAAGTTGACAGGAATCTTCATTTTGTGGAAAAGGAGATCTTAAGCTTATTTAAATGGGGATGCTTCGTTGTTCATTGGGGAAATATTATAGTGTTCAAAGCAAGATTAGCAATTCAGGCTTCAGACAGGATCCACATTTTCTGTAAGGATGTAGACCCTCTTGAGAATGGAGTTGGAGGCAAATATGTTGGAACTCCTTGCCCATATAGAGTGGGTTAGTCTGTATGATCACATCCTGGAGCATTGATTTGTATGCCTTGATGTACTCTCATTTTTGTGCAGTAATGTAATATAAGATGCACTTTCAGAAAAATAAAAAATAAAAAGGCTGTCAAAAAATTTCCTTCAAAGACTACTGAATCTGACTTAGGAAATTAAATTACCTGCCAAACAAATGACATAGTATGCTACTTAATTAATCAGCACCTGACAAGCACAAAATCTCACCTGAAGAGCGCTTTTTACATCTCCTTCCATTGTACCATATGGCTTTCTTTGAGGAAATCTTAACAAGTAGTAAATGTCCTCCAAGAAGTCCTAAAGGTGCAGCAAGCTGGCTCAGATAAGAAATTTCTTGTTCAGGAGAACATTGTTCAGACTCTCGTCTTATACACATGAATGTGACTGTAAGCCTTGCACTAAACTCATTAGTACCTGAATACTTTTCATGGCCGGATTTGCAGGAATAGACTTTCTTAGTGCAACTTCTCCAGTTCGAGGAACCTTTGTGTTAGGCGAATAAAGCACTGCACTTGCAGGAGGGACTAACCAATTGTCAAAATCATTTGAAGGAAATGGGGCAGCTGCCTGATGAACAATAAAAAATATAGCAAACACTCTTCCAAGGATGCTCATTTCGCAGGAAAGCATTGGCACTTGCAATTTGAATTTGAAGCCCATAAATTCCTTCAGTCCCTGAAATTATATATGCCACTATCATGCATATGCTTCTTCTATCTATCAAATCAAATCAATCATCTCTCACCCAAAATATTAAAACAACACTATCCTAGACATGCAGGAAAATTTACATTTGATGATATTAAACAAAAGGTATTGTGCAACTTAGAAGAGCGTTTATCTGTGGGTATACAAGATAGAAATAAAATAGGGAAAATTTGTGTCTCTGTGTGTAAAAGAAGTATGATATGATAAAGCTATCACATCCCAAGAAAGAGAAAGTGAGAAGGCATAGTATAAAGCATCTGCATACTAAGTGTCAAGGAAATATCCACAGAAAGTGCAATATACAACCACATCCCAGCCCAAATGCATTTAGCTGGTACCAATGCAATGTAAGTACAAACACTGCTAAAGAGAGTCAATGAATCGTTACCTTCCATCAGGGTTAAAACCAAAACATGCATTTCTAAAATAGCAACTCTTATAATTAGATTATTTTCTGTCATGAACCTTTAAATAAATCTTAGATTACAGCACGCTTAGAACCGGAACCTTTAAACAGAAATAAAGACCATCACCAAACCAGCTGTGCCCTCAAGTACCGAAAGACCTTCATTCTCAAAATCCTTCGAAAACTGAGATCCCTAACAATGTAAAGCTATTGTTCACTGGAACATAAAAGACCTTAAATACTAAAATGTACATCATGAAACATACAATGGATTATGGAATGGCATATTGATTTGACACTAAGTTACATTGTCAACATGCAGCCCTAATTTCATATATTGTGCATTATAATCTATAAACTATCAAAGAATGTCAACAAGTACAATAAGATGGCAAGCCAATGTCACAACGGTATCCTTTGGCCTTTCAGAGAAACAGGATAGTAAAGTGTGCAGATTTCAAGAGTTCTAACAATTTGCTGCTTCTACCATATATCATCCCAGTGTTGCAAATATTATTATTGACCATTTATTTGGGGGGTCATAGACTCATGTTATCGTAAATATCGGAAAATTATCAGCAAATATTGGCAAGCTGCAAAAAATACTATATATATAATAACAACATCAAATAACCACATCACCACATCAATATGAAAAAAAGACAGATATATAAGACACATTATATGTTAAATCAGTGTTGCAAACATCGGCATCGGCAAAATATCGCCAAGGGTCTGAAAATAAAAATATCGGCAACATCGGGGAAAATATTGGAAAATATCGGAAAATGTCGTAAGAATGAAAAACAATGTTGTAAGAATGAAAATATCGAAAAATATCGTCGACCCTGATTTTGAAGATAATATCGCCAACATCGAGATATTATCGAGATGTTGGTAACACTGTGTTAAATAATGCATCATGTGTCACTGTATGTTACTATCTATTGAGTCAAGAATCAAAACTAAATACAAAATACAAAATTACATCAAATGTATCTCATGATCCATCTACAATCTACAATCAATTCCCTTTGCACCTTTTATGGGTAACGGTAATTGGTTGTCCTCCAGCAGTGGAACTAGAATGTAATGTCCCTTTCCAAATGAGCGTTCTAGGAGGACGACTTAGTGGTCTATCTGATTCCCATAGGCCATGGTCGATTAAAAAGGGGATTAACAGATTAACTATTTGATGTCATTTGGAGGAAAAAACTAAATTATAAAATGACAATGAGTAATTAAAAAGTGACTTGAAGAATAAAGTGAATAAAACCTTATAAAGTCACTTTAATCACTTAAGTAAAGTAAAAGGGTCATAAAAAAGGTGAGAGTGATAAAAGAAAAATGAGAGCCCATTCTCTCATTATGTTGATGATTATTTGATTTGATTTGGAGAGCTTTTGGAGCCTTTGGGGGTTTGGAGTAAACCTTGGCTTGGATTGGTTTCGGTGGAGAAAGATTCCACCCTAACTAATCAAATTTCGGTGGTGAGAGATCCACCCTAGCCATTCGGTGGGGGAAACCATCTAGGTTTTCCACTTGTTTATATTGTGAGGAAGAGATCCATCTTTTTGCAGCATATTGGGGTTTCATTGAAGACGTATTTTCCTGGGAGAGGCCGATTTCTCTTGTGTTGGTTGAGTCATTCTTGGAGAGGCCGAGTTCTATTGTGGAGGGGGCCAAGTCCTCTTTGTAGCTGTGTTGTATTCTTTGTGTGTGGCAGCCATCTTCATGTAGAGGCCGAGTTTGGCTTTGGAGGGTTAGCTCTTTGGGTGTTGGACGAATTTCCTCTGTGTGGGCCGAGTTTTATCACAAGGGCCGAGTCTTTCTTATTGTTGGGGTCGAGTTTGTTGTAGGCAGGGTGCATCTTCTTGTGGAAGCTGAGCTTGTTGTAGAAGGACCGATTTCCATCCATTGGGGTGCAAATTTCTGTTGTGCAGGCCGATTTGCTGTAGGGAAGGTCGTGGAGGTCATAGGGGGCATGCAGAAGAGCTGTATCTTTGTTAGAGGGGACGATTTGGGTTCCCACAGCTACCAATATTGTAACAGGTCAGCTCCTAATAATAAAATCAGATCTGGGTTTTCTATTATTTGCTGCTATAATTGTATGTCTAAATTAGTGCCTTCGCTATTTTGCTATCTTAAATTTGTATGCAATCTATAAGAGTTTATTTGGCACCCAAACCTTGTGTATTATTTGCAAACTACAACAATAAAACCAAGCCAGCAGTCACATTAAACAAACAACAGCAAACAAAGAGGTATTTGACATGGGATTTGGACCTACAGCCAAGTGTTTGACAGAAGTAATGAACCAGGAAAGCACTTAAAACTTTACAGCAGTCAATAAAGGGGTATTACAGTGGGTTTTTGTGCATGCCAGCTCAGTGTTTGTCAAAAGACTTGAACCAGAAAACCATCCCATAACATAACAACCATAGGAGAGATTTATTACAGTGAGATTTGAGGTTGCTAACAAGGTGTTTGACGAAGGTTACCAGTGATGGAAGTGCATAAAACACATTAGCGAATGAGATAAACATATCAGCAGTCAACAAGGAGTCATTACAGGGTAGTTCACAAACTGTTTGACAAAATTTCTGACCCAAAATTACTCATTAAACATAGCAGTAGCAAAGAGGAAATTATAACAGCCATAGGAGGGTTATTACATGGAAGGTCCTGTTACTGACCAAACTAGCGGCCTTGTCATGCTCCCTTGAGGTGCTAAAGCAGTACCACGTAGGACAAGTGCCCAATGTCACCATGGCACAAGTCCTTCCCTGTTCAAGCCCAACTCCTACACTAAAGGACTTTGGGAGGCTTCCCTAACACAACAACTTCACTCAAAATTAAATAGACCAGTGCCTTAAAAAATAATGAGATGAAGGTAGAAGTTAATTATTTATAACAAATGATCTGAAATGATAATCAGCTAATAGAAAAAATGCAGATCAACAAACTAAAACCACTCTAGATTCGTAAGAAAAGTCAAATAATACCAAAGCAAAAGAGTGGTGAATGCCCTTACCAATTCTTAGAATGAAACCTTTACTATAACTCTCAGTAATTGGCTGTCATTTTATGTTCTCCCTCACTGTCCTGAGTTTTCAGATCTGAAATATGCAAGAACAGAGCACAAAACAACAAGAAAAATGGTCTTTCTATGGCCTCCCACAAATGCTAGGCACCTTAGATCACTAGATCTGTGGGTTAGAAAGTTTGGGCAGCAAGGTAAGAGTGATTTCCTATGCCCAAAGCTTCAGATCTGCAGCAAAATGGTAATTTCCAACAAGTTGGTAATCACTCTGCAGGTTTGGAGTTCAAATCCTCCTAGGGTCAAAACCCAGAAAATATTCCAGCCAACAAATAGATTTGTTTTGGCTGGAAATTATTGATAAATCCCAGAAAATAAATGATATAACTTAGAAGAATAAATATGGAACCTAAGCAGAGGTTTGTTGAGATGTTATACTTACTTGTGGCCCCTTTTTAATGAGATTTTTTAACAGATCTGGTGTAAATTCTTGCTATAAATTTTCAGATTTGCAAACTCTCAAAGACCCTCGTCAAGCATCTACTCAAACTAATCCATCCATATGCCCACCATTCATCACCAAGGGACTAGGAGATATAGCACTCTCCTAGGTAGGTGAAAACACTTTTGAAGTAACCCCAAAAGCTAACATAATAATGTGGAAAATGGAAGGAAAACCTTTAGTGACAAGGTGTTACCTACGTGATATCGACCTAAAAACAAGAGGAGAAGGTGTTGTGTAATATTCTTAACTTGGGTAGTCTAGGAAACTCTGCTAATGTGTGTGTAGGATTAATTGTTTACAGCATATAAATGAGCATTCAAATAATAATGGCGACAAAAGACTGCAAAGATTATATTATGAAATCCCCGTGGAGTACAAATGTCGAATGCGGCTGAATAAAATAAATCACTCGGCTAGATCAATGAAAAAAGGATCTTAAATGGAATACAATAGAAACTAAAAGAATAATACCCGATACCCAAAGAATGTTGTGGAATGCAATGGATGAGATAAAGAACTATTGCGGATATGACAGCTCGTACGACAACTGTTGCAAGTCTAGAAAGTTCGGCCTGGTGGCTATACCTCTCGGAAATGCCTGGAAACTTTCCCAAACAATGCGCCCTGCTTTGCCTCACAGTCCCGGTGACTATCCAGACCTCAAATAGTGTATCTAGTCGCAGGATGGATCCCCCTCGGGGAAATGCGCCCCCTCTGCTCTGGAAAACTGTGCCCTAGTGATTCCACCGTCGGAATCAGCTGATGTGTGTCTCAAACTGATCATCCAGGTCTACTGTGAAATGGGTCGGAAGGATTTTCCCGGATCTAAACTGATGATCGCTCGAGAACCCGAATGTGTCCTCCCCAAGTGTCGCACTCCCAATATCCGAAAAGTGCGCCCTAGATGATTCCTGCGTCGAAACCTGACGAGGAACCAGGAAAACGATGTGCCTTGCCTTCCTCTCAACTAGGTCGGAGGGGAATCTTTGAACTCTCCCTGAAAGGGACAAGTCGATCCACTGAACCTCCTCAAAAGTTCCGCCCTCACCCTGAATGAGTGCGCCCTTGCTGCTGCAACCTGCAAAACTATTGTTGAAGATCGATGGAATATTTGTGTGACTTCCCCGGTGACTAGGGTGTGTCTCTCAACACCGAAATCAGCCACTGGTGTATTCCTCCTAGAATCCACTAAGCTACCTCTCCTAAGATGCGCCTCTCTCCTCAATGACAAGTCAAAATCTACATAATGATGAATTAGGTAGTTGAACCTTCTCTTATAGCTGCCTGAAACCCTAATTCGTTGTTGACTTCTAACTTTAGCTCGTCTGTTCTATTTTTAGCTCAAATTGGGTTAAAAGCGCTTGTTGACCGCCTCTCCAACACAGGTGGTCAACTCATGTGCCATGACGAGATGCATCATCAGATGCCATGTTGTCAAAGACTTTTGGTCCTACTGGGCAGTGTTTGGCCCCAGCACTTCTTTTTGTAATTGCAATTTCCGCACCCCTGCGTGGGTTAATAATGTAATAGGTCTGCATGAGTCATGTCTAGGTCAGTTACCTTGGGATCGGTTCATTGGGAGAGTTCCTTTCACCGAGGGTTTTTTATCCTTAGGTTATCAATTGGGCTTTTCAGCGTTATTGATTTCCCTTGAGTTTTTCCCTCACACTTGCAATAATTCCTCCAAAGTGGTGAATGGCGTTCTAGTGGGCTTATGTTTTGGTAACTATTATAGGAAATCATTGTAAATGACCATGCAAGACATCTTAGAAAGTTTCGCGGAATTCCGTCGAGTCTAAGTCARTTTTTTTTAATTAATTAATTTTTAATTAAATTTCCCTAAGTTTGGAGGTTTAATTATTTAATTAATTAATTATTTTTGAGCAAAAATTGTAAAACCTGGGTCCTTGGACTTTTGATAGGGGTATTTGTGCTCAAAAGAATTGGAATAGCACCCCCTACATCCATGGACCAAGTTTCAACTCAGTCGGACAACTTTAGCCATGGGTTTGTCCATCCAGAGTGTCAATCAGTCTAAAACAGCAATTTTAATTGCTAAAGTCCAAACATGGCAAAATGTAAAAGTTGTAATAATGAGTTAGAGAATGTGAAAAGGTGAAATGATGGTTAGAGAGAGACCCCCTAAGCATAACATGACCCTCCCAACCTTTTTCAACCTTGTCTAACCCTTTTCCACTTCTCCTCAATAAAAAGTTACGCCCCC
>ML789666.1:134555-150839 GCA_009831015.1 Picea engelmannii
CCTCTTGTCTTTAGTTCACCTATTATCATTTGTTTCCTTCAAGATTGTTGCTGCAAAAGTGACTCCATTAACCCTAAAGGCACTAATTTATACCTTACATTTGATTGATTGATGAAAACAACCCTTAAACCTTCTACTTCAAGCTCTTTGCTAACCATTCATAACCCTAAATTAGACTAACTTACTAACATTCTTGCCTCTGTTACAAAAGTAATCTACAGCCATATATGACAGTGGTAAAAGCACCTACAAGCATGTGTTAAAGTTGATGTTACGTTGCCTTCTTTGCTTCTGACTAATGCTAGCATATTGCCAATTCTAGGTTATCATTTTGGGTCATTATTGAATCTTGTTTAAGGCATAATTGTGAAGCTATCATTATATATACATGTTGTTATAAATGTATGTTTGCTTCATCTTGTATATCAGCTTATTGCTTTTATTGAAAGTCCAAGGTTTTACAAAGCACTAATATCAATTGTTACTTGCAAATAGTGTTTTCTTGTTGTCTTGTTTTGGGTAGGTACACTTAAGCAAATATTTGCTTCATCTTATTAAATATTTGGGACTTTTTGATCAGTGTGACTTGTGAGAGGGGAAGAACTTTTCTCGATACTATTACCTTTGCCTTCTCAAACCCCCAGGTCACCGGGGACGTCTCCCCTGGGCTACCACCCCTAAAGAGAAAGAGGTATATTATTTAGGTGACAATGATGGGATAACCTCCTGTTACGCCAATTTATTGTTCACTTGCCTTTTACTTTTGGGCAAGTACAAATTGTGCGATAATAGTACCCCTTTTCCCTGGGCTATGACAACATGGGACTAGGGCATAGAAGTTGGCCACCAAGGTGAAATAAGAAAACAAACACAACTTCCCAAGCCAGTGATCCATTATCCAACTTCAACCAAAGATCCTCATCCGCATGCCCACAAATTAAGCAAAACACTTCGCATGAAAGAAAGACTAATAGACCTCATGGTGACGTTGGCTTACCATCACCCATACATTGGTTTGTATGGATGTGACGAGCCTTGGCTGATCTGTAGTTGTAGAGGAAAATGAAGAGGGCTATTGGGATGCAATCTGTGAACATGTTGATCATCATCATGGTTGGGATCATTGTCTCCATTGCAGGCCATGAGACATTATCTCCTCTGGTTACCCCTAGGTATGGGGGGGTAACATCTAGCTCCAACATGGGGACATGTGCTCACCGTAGAGTGCATGAGAACCTCGACATCTCTGGTTGTCCAAGACCTGCAATCCTGCGCCCACTTCAAACAACAACACCCTTTAAAAGTATCGACCAGTGGATGTGATCCACCGGGGTCAGTGATAAATCCAAAATCACGCTAAAAAGAAAAATTTTCACTAAAACTATGCATGATAAAGTGATAATATACAATGATCAACTGCAAGTTCCTAACATGTATGCATTATATACAAATGAAATGCAATATATACAAGGAAATGCAGTACTATGCTAAAATGAATGCATGATGCAAAATATATACATTTGCAAATGCAAGATGCAAAACGCCCTACCTAACCTACACTAATCTATGGTACACTGAAATGCTAGGTATAATCATATAACCAATGAAACCATCCCAGCATTGTATCAAAATATCTACCCTTATGCTTCATTATAAACCAAAACAAGGAAAATTCAAGCACCAAAAGATGATGAGTTGGAACATGCACTAAACCATAACTAATCATAAAATCCAATTCATGGAGGTGGGAGGGAGGGACAAAGTCATGTGAGGAGGTAACACCACAATCCTGCCCTGTCCATCCCAGGACAAGACCAAAGAATCAGACAAAGGCAGATCCTCATCCTCAGCTACCAAGCCATCACTCAAGGATCGAGAAGGGATGAGAAGGAACCTAAGGAAAACAAGGAAAAGTCAAGCACCAAAAGATGATGAGTTGGAATAGACACTATACCATAACTAATCATAAAATCCAATTCATGGAGGTGGGAGGGAGGGACAAAGTCATGTGAGGAGGTAACAACACAACCCTGCCCTGTCCATCCCAGGACAAGACCGAAGAATCAGACAAAGGAAGATCCTCATCCTCAGCTACCAAGCCATCACTCAAGGATCGAGAAGGGATGAGAAGGAAACTAAGGAAAAATCTAAGGTTTCCCATGGAAGAAGAGAGTGCAAGGTAAAGGATCAAACCAGGCCTAGAGAAAAAAATTTGTTCCCAACCCAAATCTTGTTGGTCTTGTGTGTGAAACTAAAATTTCCTACAACAAACCATATTTTGAAAACAACTCTGCTCCACAGGGAAATGACCAACCGTATCTATAGCGAAACAAAAAGAAGAAGGCTAGAAAGTCTCGTCAGAAAAATCCTGCTCTAGGCAAACCATGTCCTCACCCTCATAAAAACTAGAACACAGGGGTGGTTGAAAATCTTCTTCGTAGAATAAATCCAAGTGCTCAAAAGAATATGTCTCAATCCCTGCAGGATATGACCAGGTATCATCATGAGAATGTTGCAATAAGTCATCCCTGGGTGATCAGAATAAATTTTTAATCACGTCATCTTCATGTTGCCACTCATCTGAATCATTAGAAATCACACATGGTTGTTCTATAGGAAACAATTGAAAACGGCCTTCAATGTCATAAATGGGATCTCCATCAAGACCAAAACAAATCACATCCCATCTACGTCTCCCAACATGTATAAAATAATCAATATTCTCAATCAAATCATCGCCTTTATTATAACATGAAGGGTCTAATGCATCCAAAGGTTCCTCTAACACCTATTCACTTTCTGAATCATGAAATGAATCAACATCAAAAACTTGGAAAGGAGTATAACTCACCACGTTTTTTTCTTCATGTGCAAGAGGAATGGAGGCTTGGATAACTTCATCAAATAGAGGAGCAAATACCGGCGCTTCGTCTTCATGCAGAGCCTCTTCATGGATTAGGTCTTCAACATAGTTTGTTTCATCAAAGTGGTCTTCTTCAGCATATTCACAAGGCAACTCATGCTCTACTTCGTGTATCGGGTGATCTTCCTCGTGACTCACCCCTTCAGGTTCTCGTTCTTCAATCAAATCTTTGTTGTCTTGAATGAAATCATGAGGTGATTCTTGCCCCTCTTTATAAATTTCTTCCTTAAGTTCCTTCCATGGAGATGTGTGATCTTTGAGATTCTCATCCAAGGCGTGCTCAAGATATGGAGGTTCTTCGTCTTTTGCTTGATGGTTTGGAGGGATAAATTTGTCAAGGTTTCCATCTTCTTTCGGATCATCCCATTCTTCCCCATCTACATTCAACTCCAATATCTTGGATAAAACCCAAGGTTGATCATATTTCTCTCACATGTTGGCACATAGTGTCTTCACCTGGAAATATGATTTAGCAAGCTCTTCCTCTACTGAATTTTTGAGACATTGCTCATACCTCTCCACTATGAGGTCATGCTCTTATCGTCTTTTTGCACAAAGTTCGATCAAAATATGTACATCTCTACGGCGATCAACCAATTGTTTGCAAAAACTCTTATCTCCTTTAACATTTTCCTTCAACCTTTGGGAGAAGTCTTCACATTGTTTTGGTTCTTCGTAGATTCCTCCGTCTTCCTCAACAAGCGGAGCAATTATCAATGTATTTTCTTCATCAATAAAGTTTCCTTTCCAAGCATGATGTGCTTCCCTAAGGCCTTCTACAAGATGGTCAGGGAAGATACCTTCCCTTTTAAGGGAGACTGCGAGCTCTTGAAGAGTGTCCTCGTATGTCTGGAGAGGTGGGATACAATGCTCGAGAAATTTACCAATTAGGTCTATGAAGGAAGATATATTAATCCCTTTTTGTAATGTAAATGACAGGGAAAATATAAACAACTTTATTTGTTTATCCTCATGTTTCACTCCTATTCTTTGTATGTACTTCAAGAATTCTACAACATGAGAGCTTCCTGAGGACAAATCATCATCAAACACTGGACAATTTATCATCATCCTCACCTGGAAATCATTTGGATATCCAGGAATACTTTCAAAATCAATATAAGGATACAAATTAGGAAAATCGTAGTAGTTCTCCATGATTCTATCAATTAAGGAATTTGAGGAGAAGATGATACATCGAAATATATATCAGTGGAGTCGACAGATGGTCCTTCTAGGATCATCAAAGGTAAATGAGGGATTCTACCCTTAGTGGAGTCGCCAGGTAAACTTTGAGATAATGGCTTCGGGATAAGTTTACCAAAGAGATGTCGTGAGGGGAATGACTCAATCCTCCTCGGCAACGGCGCCAAAATGTTATCACAGGATTTGTACTTGTGCAAATCCCTCCACAAGATCCCCAAATCATGTGTAACTATGGAAGAAATTACCACTGTCACCAAAGTAGAATCTTCCCTCGTTTTAGCGCTGGAAAAGGTCCACCACAAGGGAGGCTTCCCTGGTGACCTCAAGGGATCAAATAGCAAGAAATAGCCAAGCTTACCACCCCCTATCTTGATCACTTGTCAATTAGGTCTAGGTCTAGGAAGGAAAAGAGAAGTTGCAAGGTAATTGTTGTACCTATCCAGAACAATGAACGATTTGCATCATATATTGACAATTGCCAAGCTAAAGTATGCAATAATGACCTTTTTAGACACTAGACAAGTAAAAGTGTTATGGCTGTTTCAAATTACAGCAGTAAACAATTATATGACAACAATGAAAGATTTGTGACAGCTGCAAGAAATAATGCTCAGAGACATAACAATTGATCATGAAAAGTAAGCATTAAACCAATAGATTATTATCCAATTGCTAGAGGTAGTTTTTGAACAAGTTAAGCCACTTTTAGACAGGTGTATGCAACAACTAAATGTAATTTTCAGTGGCCATAGCAAACTTTTATAACAGCAGCAAGAAATACTTGAAGTTGCTAGGTTTAGTGTTAGTAAAGTTAGTAGGACGCTTGAGAGCTTTAGAAGATCAGTTTTAACAACTACTTTAGCCACAATATCACTCCTAGATCAGTGCCATTGTCCTTTTAGGGCCTATGGAATCTCAAATGCATTAAACTTGAAGATTGATCTAGGTGAAACCAAAGAGGTAGAGTCTAAACCCTAAGGGGCAAGCACGTTTGGGCCTTAGGATTTAGACTTTAAGGAGAAAGGTATCTAGAGTGCAAGCACGTTTGGGCCCTAGATGTCGTCTTCCCTTCTTCTAGCTTTACTTAGGTCAAGGATCAAATGTCTAGGGTTAAAAGCCTAAAGTGCAAGCACTTTTGGGCTTTAGGCTTCTAAGCCTAGCAAGGACGTTTCACAAACTTGGACAAATAAAACTTTATGAGGAAGAGAAGCACTTATGTTTTCCTCCTAGAGTTTCAACCAAACAATGATACTTGCAACAATAAAGCAATTTAACCATTAACATTTACAAGACAAGATAAAATTGCATAAAATTACTTATTTCATCCCAAGAATCAAGAGCATAAAACCCTAATTTCAGAAATTATCCATCCAAATGAGCAAACCATCCACAAATGAACCTCCTTCAAACATAGCATAGAAGAGAAGAAAATTTCAGAAGTGTTACCTCTCTAAATGAGAGAGGAATGTGATGATTCCAAATGAAAATGAATGACAACCTTTATATATGAGGCTAGGCCTAGTGTTTTGTCCACATAACATAACAAAACTTAATTAGAAGTGGGGCCGACCCCTCATTTAACCTTTACAAAATGCTAAAATACAAAAAATACATCATAAGGGCCACACGTGTGGTGACGTCAAGCCTTCCTAGGCTAGGAGAGGACCTTCAAAGGCCATGTGGCAACATCCCAAGGTGGAGTAAATGGAAACGATGTGTCTCATCATCATGGTCATGCCAAATCATCACCGGTACCCCAAGTGTCCATCAAACCCTAAAAGATGATGTCATCATCAAATGGAGGCCAACATCCAGGATCCAGGGTGATGCGTCTAGAGCAAAGGAGGTTGCATCTCGTCTCTGAGTGATATTTGGTTGTCTGCTACTACAATGTCCTCGATCCAGTGAATAATAATCCCTGGGGTACTCTACCCAAAATGTGGACTTTCATCCCATCTGTGTGCCATCATGACCAAATCTGCTCAAAACCAAGCCCATTTGTCCATCATCCAAGATTTTGAAGGTGTGAGAGCTCATGTCGGAAGGTGGTAAGTCACTGGATGACTCACTGTTCTGCATCACACGTGCCAAAGTCCTACGATAAAGGCACAATGTCCTAGGTTCAACCCAAGACGTCCCTCAAAGAACCATGTCAGGGCCATCCAAAACAAAGCACAGTATAAGACAGGGTAAACCAATGTTCATAAGAAATGTCAGTCCTTGAATCATGCAAAGTTGTTACTTAAGATATAAGCCATGCAAATAATTCACCTCAATATCCCCTTCAAGCATCACACCAACCCAGGACTTCATGTGAGTTGGCAAGTTTGAATTATGGGAGGGCCTTCATCCAACCCTATTAGGTGTGCCAACCTAGACAGGAAATAAAAGACGTAGGTAGAGGGATAGGTCCCAAGGGAAGAAATAAAGAAAGAAATCCTTCAAGAGTAAGTGTGATAGTGATATGAATTAGGGCTTACTTCATGGCTTATGGTGTCATTAAATCCATTTCTATGAGCGCCTTTGTAGAGGGAGCACTTGCTGACTGTGATACCTTTTCCTCGGTAGTTTTTGCATTCTGAACCCCTTAATTTCCTTTTGATACCCATTTATTATTTGCAAGTCCCCTTTAAAGGTTTCAAGCTTTATTCTTTCATTTTCTTACTGGGATATGGTCCTTATTAATTGTGCATTCATTCACATCAGGACAAGGAGCGATTATCATTAGAGGGGGTAGAGCTCAAGTTGGCCTGTGGCTTTTATGGTGATCTCTATCATTTATAGCGTATACATATATAGCAGTTGCATCAACCTCTGGGCCTTCAGCCCCTTCTTCTCATGAGAGAATGGACCGTGACCCATTACCGAAGTTCAGTGCACTATGAGAGGCTCCAAAATGGAAAGTGTTAAGTATGGTGGGGAACGGAATGTTACCCTTGTGAGGGCCCCCCAGTAGTACCCCTTTTCCCTAGTCGGTGATAACATAGGACTAGGGCATAAAAGCTGGCCACCAAGGTGAAACAAGACAACAAACACAACTTCCCAAGCCAATGATCCATTATCCAACTTCAACCAAAGATCCTCATCCACATGCCCAATAAATTAAGCACAACACTTCGCATGAAAGGACTAACATACCTCATGGTGATGCTAGATTACCATCTCCCATACATTGGTTTGTCTGGATGTGACGAGCCTTGGCTGATCTGTAGTTGTAGAGGCAAATGAGGGGGGTTGTTGGGCTGCCATCTGTGGACACGCTGATCATCATCATGGTCGGGATAATTGTCTCCATTGCGTGCCATGAGACATGATCTCCTCTAGTTACCCCTAGGCATGGTGGGGGGGGGGGTAACATGACTGAAATTCAAAACTCCAAAATCCCTAATCATCGGACTCCAATACCAATTGATATGGGCACTCAATAAAGATGTGAATACTCACATACACTCAACAAAGATGTGAATACTCACATACAAGAGAAAAAACCCAAGAGGGAGAGCAAGCATGCAAGTAGAAAGGACATTGCCACAATATATACATATGGTACACTCTTCATTGTATTATCTACTTATAGATCACAAATTGTTAGAGTGATCAAGTTTTACCTAATATGATAAGGTTACAGTAAAAATATACATATTTAAGTGGGTGATCAAGTGTGAATCCCCTTATGAGTTATGTACAATCAGATAGGAAAAAAATTAAATGAAAAGTGTAATTTATAATTTTAACACATAATTTAACTAAGTCTACTAGGAACTTGGGGACTTTGTCTCATCACAAGGGACTTAGGTAAGGTTGCTTGGTTGACTAACTAATCTGTGATCTTATTTGCAGACCTTCTTATATACCTGAACTCCCATTCATCAAAACACGTCTTTTCTTGTAGTATCCAAAAGACCTTTGTTGCCATCTATGATGAGGGATGAGAGATCTTACCATCGATATGAGTTACGATAAGCTTCGAGTGGCCCTTGAAAATGACCGTTTTGTATTCTTTCTTTGATACTTTTGCTATGCCCAATTCCAGGCCCTCCATTTCTACTTGATTGTTACAATTGGTATCCAAAAACTTGGCTAACATCCCCCGAATTTGACCATGCTCATCTTTAAACACCCCAATCCCCCTGCACCTGCAAGGGCTGGGTTGCCCTCGGCTCCCCATCAAAATTGAATTTAACCCATCCGTTAAAGGGGGACTCGAACGCAGATTGCAAGCTTAACCCCTGTCTGTTAACGGAAATGTCTTAGAACATAATTACCTTATTCTGAAACCGTGGGAAACTCAATTCAAAGGTTTCCAACAGTGAAATGTTGTGTAGAGATGAATGGATATAAAATGGAAAGTTTAAATTTTTTTAAGCATTTGACATTGCGTTAAGTTTAACTGGTATGATACAATTTAGTTCATTTTGTTTCCTTCTTCTCAATTGTGTATGTATGGCAAATCAATCAAAGTTGTCTTGCTGTGGAATGTGAAGTAAAGCTGGTGGGCATGCTCTAAACTAATTAATAAATATAAATTTGAATGGTATTTTGACTAACCAGAATTGTAAAAGAACTGTTTGCTTGGACTTTGAACTGCTGATCTACTGTACTGACTAATCATATGAGAGTGAAGCAAAGCATGCAACACGGGTTTAATCGAAAACTAGAACGTTTCTCATGAGTTAAGTTAAGATGAGTGCAACCTTGAGCAATGCGTGTTTTGAAGAGTTCCATTTGAATTGGGAGGTGATGGTCTTCGTCCTCATCCTCTTCTGCTTCTGCAACTGCTGCTGCTTCATCATCGTCATCGGTGGAAAACAGCCAACATTATGATAATGAGAATGATTATGGTACTGGTTAAAATGGTCACGGTTGGATAGGAAACGAGGTCGAGAGTGGGGGTGCTGCTGTTGACATGAAAATGTGCATACTGACGATACCAATTTTGCCATTGTCGTTCCTTACAGCAGTCCACTCACCTTGTCTGCTCGGGCCTTCTTTTATCAGGTCTCCAACGACATCTTCACGGATAAGGTTGGAACAGTTCTGCTTCTCTCTTACAACACATCTTCGCTCATTAATAAGAAGCATGGAAGATACTAATTAGACGTAATATCATTTTTAGAGCTCCGCGTAGAAGCATGGAAGACCCTAATTAAAAGTAATACGATTTTTAGAGGCGGTAAGGTTTAATGGCATACATACGGTGGTTAAAGTTAAAAACCTTCATATTTTAAAGCATATATAGGAAGGTGGGATATTCATATTAAATATTTATGAAAGAAAGAAAAGGTGGGACAGACTTCCTCACACTGATTTCTGCAGTTCAGCGTTTTTCTTATTCAACTTGATGATGAGTTCTCCCAATTTCTCCATTGTTCTCTCGTTGAATAAGTTATTCCAAGAGCTAGTTGTCAAGATATTTATATAGTTGTCCCTGTTGTCTTTGAAAGCTTCACACTCTAAAATAAGATGTTTTTCTGTTTCCACTTTTCCGGAGGTGCAGAACACACACACCCTTTCTTCCCAAGCTTCTTTTGGTCTTTTCCAACGCCCAGTTTCACAACGGAGTTGATGGGAATTGGTTCTTAATTGGGCAATAAACATGTTGGCTCTCCAAGATATATTGGCCCCGATGTACGCTTTTTGATGATGATTGTATGTAGGGTTAAACTCTTCAATATAATACTCTTTCTTTCTCCCGAGCCCTTTATCCCAAGTTCGCTTGTGGAACCTACCAATAACAAAAGCCTTTATCTCTTTATTGTTCGTAGGGCACTTGCTCAAGTGGATATCCCATTTACTAAGCCATTTAATATTTTGTCTCATCCACTTCTTCTTTCTTTTGCACAATATGTCATTGAAGATAACCTTAGGCCACCCACTGTCTTCCATTTGCTCAATTTTTTTTAGATATCTTATGAGACGCACCATAGCAATTGCTTCAATAGGAGCATCCCCCATTTCACTCAGCATGATATCATAAGGGACTAAACTTTTAATTTTAAATTTGTCTGTGATCAAACATTTTTGAATCTTCTTAATTTGTTTCCGTTGTAAGTAATATGTGTTGATGACCCACACTTCACAACCATATAGAACCACTGGGATCACTAAAAGCCCAAAGAGAGTTTGCATAGCCTTCTAATCTCATAGCTTTGTTTCTTTACATCTATTTTGAAAAGCATAGAATGCTTTCCAACCTCCCAAAGTTCTTTTCTTTCTGCAACCTTCCCAACTTAGATTTTTGTTGAAGTCAATTCCGAGGTATGTGTAATATGATTATTAAATATTCATTTCATTTATAAATTATATAAGTATCACAACAAAATATTTATCTTTGAACTTAAACAAACTATAAAATGGTTGACAATATGATATTCATAGTTTATTGGTAGACATTCTTCTACTTAAATGTTTGAAATGGGTTTATAACATGAAAAGTGTTGTGACTATCCATTAATTTAGTCACAATTTCCTCCAAGGTTATGCGTAAAGACTTTGTACTAGGTAAGGAAGAGGGAAAACCATAATAATTACAATTCTCCTTGCAATCCCCCATTAGCTTCAACATTAATATGGATTTGCTAAACCTTATTAGCCTTCATGTCAGTACATGACCAAATAACATAGATATATATTTAAAACATCTCAAGGCTTCAATTAGAAGGCATTATTGCAACAATTGGTTGGGTAACCTAATTATTATCACTAACTAGTTCAACGTCTATTTTCAACACTAACTAGAACAAAGGCCCAATCCTTACTCATGCAATTACAATTTAAGTTGTGCCTTATTCATATTGCTATCTCATAATGGTAATACCCTAGTTTTGATCCCTGGAATGTATTAGATCAAATTGTGTATAAATTGTAAATGCTTTCTAGTTGAAGCCTTGAGATGTTTTTAATATATATCTATGTTATTTGGTCATTTATTTAAACTCAGTGAAAACCCAATGGTAGTAGCTTATCTCTAAAGAGAGAGATATCAACTACACTCATTCGCAAAAGCTAATAAAAGAGGATGAAAAATGGTCTTTTAACATAAATCAAGAACCCTAAAGGTACAAAACCATAACCCTAGGAGGTAAAGCACCAAAAGGTTTGTGGACCCCAAGGTGCTTAGTTGATACATCAACTTCCCGAGGGCACAAATTTTGTATACAATCTCTGTTTGGGGTGCATAGTACCTCGTTGGAAAGGTCTAATTGATTACTACAATGTTGTGGCATAGTATACATGTGTCAAAGACAAACCTAGGCCCTTAAAATTTCCAAGAAACGTTGTTTAGGGCCTCAGAACAACCCCGAAAGTTTAGGACCCAGAAAATCATAACAAAACTGCCATGATGGAGAATCATGTTGACTCAGTGGAAGAGGTGGGTGGCCACCAATATCCACCTAGATCAGTCTTCCCCATTCAGGAAGAAATGGTACCCATTGCATCAAGTTCTCACAATAGATGGGGAAAATTTTGTTGAATTTGAATCTTAGTGAGTCATTTGCCTTACTGAAGAAGTTGTCATTCTATGACAACCCGATAGGGTTGTATGTTCTGTTGGCGGGTGCCCTTCATCTTGGTGTCCATGATACAATCCATTGTATCTTTCTTAAGGCAATCATGATTGATTTCTATAGGTTAGATTCCAATAAGGTTATGTAGTACCACGTTAATTTAAAAATAGGCTATATAGTCACAAACCTTATTGGCCTTCATGTCAGTTTTTTTGGGTTCCTCCAAAGTTTTGGGGTTATCATATTGAATCTTGTCACGATAGAAAGAGGGTAACCCACTTAGAAACCTTTGGATTTTGACCTTTTCATCCTTTATGAATTCAACATAATTCAACAACTCGAAGAACTTCTTCTCATATTCATCCATTGTCATGCTTCCCAACTTGAGTTCAAATAAATATTTCATCTTCCTTGGAATGTGGAAGTTAGATTCCATCTATAGGTACTATTTAACGTGGTACTACTCGAAGGGGTACAAGAAGGGGTTACAGGCATTTCCAACTAGGTGAAACAATGTGTTTCCAACCACGTGAAACCATGTGTATTTACGGTATGTATTCTTCCCCAAGCACAATTTTACCCGCTTAATGATATATCTCATGTTATTTAAATACACTAGAACACATCTCTATTTTTTTTTTAAATGAGCTAGCTAACCACAGAAAAAGCTCTTAAAATCACCAGAAAATAACTTGTGCAAAAACCCTAACTTCCACAAGAAATATATCATAAAATATTATGAGTCAAAATCTGAAAACTTTTCCACGTGTAATTCACTTTGTCAATTCAATATTTTGAAAATTTCAGAGTGTGAAACTTCATTGAAAAAATGTTACAATGAAAATGCCAAGATAATTGATTTTAGGATTAGTCGCAAACCTTGTCTTCCATGGACTATATATCTGAAATTATAGTGAAACAAAACTTGAAATTTTGACCACCTATACTATGACATTTCCCCCTATTCTCCACAAAATTTCACTATCTGAAAACTCATAGAATTTTTTTATAAAGAAAATTCCAAGATGTCTCGTTTAAAAATGATTTTAGGATGAGTCACAAACCCTATATTCCATAGGCTATATATCACAAACCTTATTGGCCTTCATGTCAGTTTTTTTGGGTTCCTCCAAAGTTTTGGGGTTATCATATTGAATCTTGTCACTATAGAAAGAGGGTAACCCACTTAGAAACCTTTGGATTTTGACCTTTTCATCCTTTATGAATTCAACATAATTCAACAACTCGAAGAACTTCTTCTCATATTCATCCATTGTCGTGCTTCCCAACTTGAGTTCAAATAAATATTTCATCTTCCTTTCATAGTAATGCTCAGAAAATATTTCTCTTGGAAATATCCTTTGAATTGATTCCATGAGATCCTATTATCTTCAAGGTGCTTAGTTTGCTTAAGCTAATCCCACCACATGACTGCCTTTCCTTGCAAGTGGTAAGCTGCAATTCTAGCTTCTACCCTTGAGGGTAATCATGGAACTGGAAGTATTTCTTCATTTCCTATTGCATTATGTTGTCATTGATGTCAAAGAGTTGATGTATTGTCATAGTATCATTGATGTATTGATTGATGGTCTATGTTGTCAGTGATATAATTGATGTCAAAGGATTGATGTTGTCATGGGTTGATGTTCCAGATAGATTGATGTCAAGTAATGTCATAGTGATGTGTTGGTTGATAGGAAGAAGTTGTATCATTGATGTCATGTCATGGATGATAGGAAGAACCAAACGGATTAACTCACAAGTGGTCCCCTTATGGTGAAATCCCTCACGGGAAGACGTTTTATGAAGTCCAAATGGTTAAGTGGTTGAGTCATCCTAGTAGTGTGGTTAGGGAACCCAAGTTTGATTAATGAATAATGTAACGAAGATCAGTGAACTTGTCAGTGAGACTATTCCATATGGATAGTGCTTGTCATTCCATTTCCGGTTATATGTGGAGCGTCACATAACTCCTCATGGTTAGAGAGTTATGGCCATGTGAAGTTAGAGAACCTTCATGTGTTGTCCAGTAGCCCCTGGACGGTCAAGAAGTCAAATTATTCTAGAGGATTCTAGAAGAAGTTGATTAGTGAAAGTGGTTAGTCATGAGTTAAGTGGTTGCAACAATAAAACAATTAAAAATAAATTAGATGCAACTAGAAGTGGAGAAGTTATTAATTATGGAGAAAGTTGTTATAAGTGGACAAGTGGTTAAAAGTGGGTTAGCCCCAAAAAGAAGGAAGTTGGTTAGAATTGGCTAGATGAGGAAGCTACATGGAGAAGTATAAATAAGAGAGCAAGGGTCTCTTATGGGAGAGTCTTTCTTGAGCATATGGAAGATCTATTTTGGTGAAATATTTCTTGTAGGTACTCATGGTCGCACATAAGTTTCGTAAGTCTGTGATTTTGACGATGAAAGTTTTGGAGGTTAAAAAACCCTAGTTTTTTTAATGTGTATGTGGGTTGCAATGAGCTAGGGTGCGTACATACGTGGGTTGTAGTGAGACATGGCACATTCATATGCGTGCTGAAGGAGAGAAGGGTGCGTACAGTTGGGAAAAACATGGAATATTTGAGTAAGTGTTGGTGCCAAATTCCTAAAGTCTGAAGCAAGTTTTAGATCAACATTCTACAAGTTCATATCTGCTATAGAGGTTTTGGTATGGGTAAATATTGTCTTGATTTGATCATGGTATGGTGAATTCTTGATGCATTCTTTGTATGGTTATATTGATGTCTGAATATGGTAGTTGATTGGTTGAGTAGTTCAATTCTGTTCTGATTCAGAGATATCCATGATCTATGATGGTGTATGGTTGAGGAGCATGCATAGGTTGTTAGATAGTATTGAATATGGTTGTGTTTTGGCTATGGTACAGATTGGGCAGTGGCATGAAGTTTGCAGTAACAGGTCACAAGTGGATGTGACAGAGGCAGAAAGAACTTGAAGGGTAGAAGTTGTGAAGTTTTAGGAACCCTAGTTTCTGAAGGTGTACACAGGTTGACAGTGGGCCAGGGCATGTTCATACGCGTGCTGCAATATAGGCAGGTCGCGTACATACATGAACTGTAGTATAAACAGGTCATGTACTTGTTGACATATTGGATTTTGTCTACAAGCTGAGTCTTGTACTTGAGGATTGAATTCCTCTTCTTAGTTGGTGCTGAGATTTGTAGGTTGAATTGAGAGTTGGTGCTCTTGTGGAATTGTTTCTCTATTCAGTTGTTGTTGAAAAAACCTCAAGGATTGTAGTCCGTAATATAAGCTAAACTTATACATATATCTTTTGTTCCTTGTGGTGATGGCTTATTGGTGATGTTTGCTGCTGAGATATGTTTACATACAACTTGTTATAAATGAAAGTAATGAATGATGAGTAAATGGTGATTGCTAACTAAGGTGTTTTTGTAAAGGAGTAAAAAGATCCCTACACTGATTCACCCCCCCTCTCAGTGTGGTCGGTGTGTCCAACAATTGGTATCAGAGCTAGGTTTTCACCATAAGCCTTAACAAGCTTGAAGGAGATCCATGGACACACAAATGGATGAACATGCAGATGAAGTTCCCCTATTTGATGAGACAGATTACTCATCAGGGAGAATAGAAATGAAAGGTTCTTTTAAGGAAAAAGGAGCAGGTGTTTGGAAAGCAGTTATTGTTGGATAAGTTCCCTTAAAGAATAAGTCAAATTTTGCATCACAAAAGGAAGCAAAGAGGAATGATGCATTAGCTAGATCAAGACCATTTTCGATGGACTCTCAAGTTTTGTCAAAGAAAGCATGGGACAATGTACTTCTGCCAAGGATATATGGTTGAAACTAGAGAGGGTATACCAATATAAAGAAGACAATTCCATCAAAGAAAATGAAGGTAAAGAATCTCCAAAATCTTCTTATTACAATACTCCTAGTGAAATTGAATGTTCTCCTACAAAAGAATAAGGAGACATAGAAGAAGTTTGTATAGAACTTGTAATTAATGAAGAGGAGTATTTTTTAAAGATTAAAGATAAAATTATGACAAATTTAGAAGAATTTAGCATGCAAATAAGATATGGTTCACTTTCTTTTGAGTATCTTGAAAAATACACTAAGGAGGCCCTAGAGAAATACCCAAGGCATGTCATGGCACTAAAGCAAACACTCATGAAGCAAGAAGAAGAGATCAAGAAACTAAAGAATGATATAACTAGTCAAGTAGAAGAAAAGAAGAAGGTAGATGATGAGCTTAGGAAAAGCCTTGAAGATCCTAAAATCTATGTAAATTTAAGGACTCAAATTGAAGAAGCCAAAAGGGTATAGGAACTATTAAAGAATTAGGTAAATGAAAAACAAGAGTCATGTCGTAAGTTGGAAGTTGAAGTTGTTGATCTCAGAAAGAAAGTAGAGAAGTCAAATACTCATAACAAGTTCATGAATAACTCAACAATCTTGAATGAAATCTTGGATAGTCAAAGATCACCAAATGATAAATAAGGTCTTAGATACAACAAGGAAGCTACACACCTTGAAGCAATCACCTCTAAGAAGCATGAGGTAAGTCCTTCATTCTCAAAAGGTGGAAGCAATGCTGCAAATCAACCATCTACACAAGGAAAGGAAACTTTCAAAAGAACAAAGCAAGGAAGACATCAAGAAGCCATCTTT
>ML789666.1:152025-170078 GCA_009831015.1 Picea engelmannii
TAAAAGCGCTTTTAAGTCATTATGAGCTAAAAATATAAGTCAACAGTGAATTAGGGTTTCAGCAGTGATTTAGGGTTTTGGAAGTCAACAGTGAATTAGGGTTTCAACATGATTTAGGGTTTTGGAAAGCTATAAAGGAAGGGCCAGCGACCTAATTCATCATTATGCAGATTATGACTTGTCATTGAGGAGAAGAGGTGCATCTCAGGAGAGATAGTTCGGTGTATTCCAGGAGGAAGACACCAGTTGGCTGATTTCGGTGTTGAAAGACACACCCTAGTCACCGGGAAGATCATCCAGGTCTTCCATCATTCTTCATTGATTCCGCAGTGCTCCCATATTTCGGGTATTATCTTTTAGTTGCTTATTTGTATTCTGGCTAAGATCCTTTTGTCTTTTGATCTAGCTGAGTGTTGTTATTTTATTCAGCCGTAGTTGCTTATTTGTATTCCGGCTAAGATCCTTTGTATGTTGATCTAGTCGAGTATTGTCAGTTTATTCAGCTGCATTCGACCATTTTGTAATCCACAGAGATATCATAATACAAACTTTGCAGTCCTTTGCCGGGTTTATTATTTGTATGATCATTTATATGCTGTAAACCTTTGATCCTACACACACATTAGCAGTGTTTCCTAGACTAGCCAAGTCAGGAACATTACAGTGGTATCAGAGCTTTAGTTCTGCCAGCCTGTGACTAAAGACAATGAGTGCAGCAGAAGACCTAGAGGGTCGTGAACACGTAGGTGACGAATATGTCACTTACAACAGGCATCAGGAAAGAAGGCATAGGCTTGATTTTACCCCTTTTCCTCCTAGCTCGGAGGAAGAGGAAGAGGCACACAGAGAAGCAGAGAGAAGGGCAAAGCGTGAGGCAAAGAGAATGCTAGGAGATAGATATGAGCGACCAAAGGGTAGTGGCAAGGCCCCCGTAGATCCAGAGGTAGATTTCATGCAGGTTATCAACGATATGTTAGCTAGTCAACGGACAATGTCTCAGTCCTTGGCACAGGTGGTTGATAGATTGGCTAGAGTGGGCACCCCAGATACACAAGTCCTGCATGCAGCACAGGGGAACTCGGGAGAAGGAAGTAGACCCCAGTCACCCTCTCGCACATACACCTTTGCGAGTAGTATTCCCAGACCCTTGTTTCCCAGTTTCCAGAGGGCACCCTCATTAGCAACACTGCCACCAATAGCACAGAGGCCACCCACTCATACCTACGACATTGCAGAGTATAGGAGGGAGTACGCAACATTGGGTCGCGACTTCCATCAGAACATGACCTAGTCAAGTACTGTGGACTCAGACTCAGGAACCGCCCCAGAGAGCCGCAGAGGGGAGGACCACAACAACAACAGGGGCATAACCTCGATTTCATCCGAAAAGTTGGGAAACTCACCATCCCTTCTTTCGACAGATCATCCAAATACACTGCTAGAGCTTGGGTACAGAAGCTAGACACATATTACAAGCTCAACCAGATGACCAAGACAGAGGCCATTAGTTTCGCGACCTTACACTTGGAGGGTGAGGCACACGAGTGGTGGTATCATGGACTGGTGACATTGGGTCACAGTCGCATCACCTCCTATAGGGAGTTTACATATAGGCTCGTGGATAGGTTTGACAAGAAGGATGTTGAGATACACTTCAGGGATCTAGCCCAGTTGAGACAAACTGGCACAACAAAGGTGTTCATCACAGAGTTTCAACGGGTAGTCGTGGCAGTGACAGATATATCAGAGTCTAGGTTGATCATGTTATTCACAGAAGGACTCACAGATCCTTTGAGAGGATGGGTGAAGGCATACAGGCCTCCCACTTTGCAGGATGCCATCCTTCGCACTCGAGATCTAGCAGACTCAATGCCAAAGACTAAAACTTTCTCCAAACCATTTGTGCCCCAAAGGGATCGAGACAGGAAGCCATTCCATAGAGAATGGAAGGGCAAGGAGAAGTTGGATGATGAGACTAGGCGAGAGCTTATGAGGAAGAATCTTTGCTTCAGCTACAGGGATCCTTGGGTCCCAGGCCACAGGTGCATGGGCAAGGGAGAGATTCATTATATTGAGGTAGCAGCAGACAACATGGACAATGAGGAGGAGGAGCAGGATAGTGGATCCACTAGTTCAGAGGAGGAGTCATCACCAGCAGATGAGCAACCTCTCTGTAGACCACCAATACCGGCAGGATCCCATCTTCCAGTAGTCCCACAACCGCTAGAACAGGCTAATAGGAGGAAACCAGCAAAGGGAGGTGTCATAGCGACCCTTTCTGGTGTTCCCAGGTATGATACCCTCTGTATCAGAGGGATTATTCAGGGGCAATGGGCAATCGACCTGGTAGATGGTGGGGCCACCCACAACTTCATCGACGCTTCACTAGTATCGAGACAAGCACTTCATACAAAGGAGTTTGAGAGGTTTGATGTTGCGGTAGTAGATGGCCACACAGTGGAGTGTTTAGACAGAGTTCCAAACTTAGAGATGAAGTTAGGCAACTACACAGTGAGAGACACATTTTATGTGGTTGACCTATTGGACACACATGTGGTGTTAGGAGTTCAGTGGATGATTACCTTGGGAAAAATCACTACCAACTACCAAACCTTGGAAATGGGATTAAAAGATCAGGATGGGAAGAAGGTTGTTCTAAGAGGTATGTCAACAGGAGCATCCAGGACACTTTCAACCAAGAGGATGGAGAGGATGTTTAGACATGGGGAGGTAGCATATGTCGCAGAATGCTTGATCACTACTCAGAAGGATTCGGAAGGTCGACAACAATACCATACAAAGATCAAGAATTTATTGGGATGACATCAGCAGGTCTTTGAGGCAATTCCACCAAGGAGACCACCTGACAGGGAGTTTGAGCACACCATTGAGTTGGAGGAGGGGGCCAAACCTATGATCACCCCCCCCCTATCATCATCCTAGGAGGTTCAAGGATGAGATAGAGAAGGCAATCAAGGAATTGTTGGCAATGGGACACATTAGACCGAGCAACAACCCATTTGCTTCTTTAGTTGTCTTAGTTCTGAAGAAGGATGGCACCATGAGGATGTGCATTGATTACCGAGCCTTGAACAAGAAAACCATCAAGAACCGATACCCTATCCCACACATTGACGAGTTTATGGATGAACTGCATGGGGCAGTTTTCTTCTCAAAAATTGATCTACGCTCTGGATATCATCATATCAACATCCGAGAGTAGAACATAGAGAAGGCGACATTTCGATGTCATTTTGGACACTTCGAGTTCCTGGTTATGCCATTTGGGCTAACCAATGCACCCGCTACATTCCAGTCTTGCATGAACCATATATTCAGGGATTAGTTAAGGAAATCAATCTTGGTTTTCATCGACGACATCTTGATCTATAGTTGGTCATGGCAAGAGCATATGAGGCACCTGGATGAGGTATTGAGCATCATGGAGGCACAATCATTATATGCCAAAGAGTCCAAGTGCGAGTTCGATATGACAGAGTTGCTTTACTTAGGCCACATCATCAGTGCACAGGGGGTACAGGTGCACCAAGAGAATATCAGGGCCATTCTGGATTGGCCGATGTCCAAGAACGTGACATAATTGAGGATCTTCTTCGGGCTGTGCAGCTATTACAGGCGGTTCGTCTGGGGTTTTTCTTAGCTTGGAGTACCACCGACAGATCTTACCAAGCATGGGGCCTTCATATGGACCGAGAAATCACAAGAATCCTTTGATCACATGAAGGAATTCATGGGCACTTGTCCAGTGTTGGCACTACCAGAATTCACCTTGCCATTTGTATTAGAGTGTGACGCATCCGACGAAGGGATCAGTGCAGTTTTGATGCAGGGAGGACACCCCATTGTATTCGAGATCCGGAAGCTTAGTTAACCTGAGAGGTTGTACTCCATTTATGACAAGTAAATGTTGGCAATCATGCATGCCTTGACCAAGTTCAGACAATATTTGGTGGGCAGCAAATTTGTGGTCAAGACCGATCACAACAGTTTGAAGTATTTCCTTGAGTAGAAGGACCTCAGTGAGCGCCAACAGAAATGGGTGACGAAGGTACAGGCATTTGACTTTGACATAGAGTATGTCAAGGGGAAGAAGAACATTGTGGCCGATGCATTATCGAGGATACCTGCGACATGTTCTTTGATGGAGATTTTAGCAGATTGGAAATCCCACTTGTTAGTGGAATATTCCAAGAACAAGTTCACTTGTGAGGTGATGGATGGGCAGATACAGGATGACCGGTATAGGGTCAGGGCTTAAGAAGAAGATCCTCACCGCAGTTCATGATTCACCTCTAGCAGGCTATCAGGGTTTTTTCAAAACCTACAGACAGATCAAAGAGAGGTTCTCATGGAAGGGCCTCAAACAAGACGTTATGAGACACGTCAGTGAGTGTGTAACTTGCCAACAGAACAAGTCATATCATGCTCTTCCAACAGGGCTACTTCAGCCACTCCCCATTCCAGAGCAGAAATGGGAGAGTATATCTATGGACTTCATCACAGGTCTACCCAAGGTCCAGGGTAAGGACTGTATCTATGTAGTGGTCGATAGATTGACCAAGTTTTCTCACTTATATTCCATACCGACAGAGTACAGCGCAGTTCAGGTAGCCGAGATTTTCTTCAGGGAGGTCTTCAGACTTCATGGGTTGCCGAAGAACATCGTCAGTGATAGGGACAGTCGGTTCATAGGGACATTTTGGAGAGAGTTGTTTCGGTTGGTGGGGACAGAGTTGACACCTATCACCCTCATACATATGGGCAAACTGAGATTGTCACAAGTGGGTTGAAGGGTATTTGAGGAACTATGTAGGAGGACAGCAGAGAACATGGGTAAAGTGGTTACACTTAGGAGAACATTGCTACAACACCACCTTCCACATGTCCATTGGTATGACACCCTTCCGAGCATTGTATGGATATGATGCTCCCACTTTGGTAGACCTGGTCTTCAGGGAGAGAAGAGCTCCCAAAGCCAAGCATTGGATCATAGACAGTTAGGAGATTCTCAAGTTATTGAAAGAGAACCTGCAGACGACGCAAAACCGACATAAGATAAGTGTGGACAGGCACAGAATAGAGCATAGCTTTGAGGTTGGAGATTTGGTTTTCTTGAGACTCCAACCCTACAAACTGTCATCTCTGAAGAAGAGTGGGGCCGAGAAGCTCAAGCCCTGATTTTATGGTCCTTACAGGATCATGCACCGAGTAGGCGAGGTTGCTTACGAGCTAGATCTTCCAGAGGGGAGCAAGATTCATAACGTGTTCCACGTGTCTTGCCTAAAAAAGGCAATGGGACAATTCATTAGCACATAAGAGGAGCTTCCCCCGTTGGATGAGGAGGGATAGTTGGAGTTAGTTCTGGAGGAGGTTTTGGAGTTCTGGGAGTGGAAACTAAGGAGCAGGGTCATCAGAGAGTGTTTGATCAGATGGAGAGGGCTTCCAGTAGAGGATGCTGCTTGGGAGAGAGAGCAGGTGTTGCAACACCCTGGACTGGTATTGCTTGAGGACAAGCAATTTCGGGAAGGGAGGACTGTAATGTCCCTTTCCAAATAGGAGCTCCAGAGAGGAGGCTTAATGGTCTAAACCGCCCCATTAGAGTATAGCCAAGGCCAAAGAGGGGTAAACAGGGTTACTAGAGGTCACTCGAGTCACAGGTGTTATATTCGGAAGGTGACATTGAGCTAAAAAGGGTTAAAAGCACTTTTAAGTCATTATGAGCTAAAAATAGAAGTCAACAGTGAATTAGGGTTTCAACAGTGATTTATGGTTTTGGAAGTCGACAATGAATTAGGGTTTCAGCATGATTTAGGGTTTTGGAAAGCTATAAAGGAAGGGTTAGCGACCTAATTCATCATTATGCAGATTATGACTTGTCATTGAGGAGAAGAGGCACATCTCAGGAGAGATAGTTCAGTGTATTCCAGGAGGAAGACACCAGTTGGCTGATTTCGGTGTTGAAAGACAGACCCTAGTCACCGGGAAGATCATCCAGGTATTCCATCATTCTTCATTGATTCTGCAGTGCTCCCATATTCCAGGTATTATCTTTTAGTTGCTTATTTGTATTCCGGCTAAGTTCCTTTTGTCTTTTGATCTAGTCGAGTATTGTTATTTTATTCATCCGCAGTTGCTTATTTGTATTCCGGATAAGATCCTTTGTCTGTTGATCTAGTCGAGTATTGTCAGTTTATTCAGCCACATTCGGCCATTTTGTAATCCACAGAGATATCATAATACAAACTTTGCAGTTCTTTGTCACATTTATTATTTGTATGATCATTTATATGTTGTAAACCTTTGATCCTACACACACATTAGCAGCGTTTCTTAGACTAGCCAAGTCAGGAACATTACATTATGCAAGGAAATATGTTGGAAGGTTTCATAACACCCTAAGGTGTTGGATATGTAATCAAGTGGGACACATTGTTGCTCATTGTCACACCATGAGATGCTACAGATGCAGTGGATTTGGTCACAAATACTAGGATTGTTGGAATACAAGAAGACAGTCCATGAAGAGTGCTTTATATAGCATGACAAGAAGAACACATGAAGCTAGGAAGGAATACAATGTTGAAAATATGGAAGCTCAGAGATAAAGTTTTGAGAAGCTGGGACACCTTCAGAAGTGGATGAAGAAGACTAAACAACCAGAATAGAATGACAGTCACGAGGCAAGCTCAAGCTTGACCTTTTTTTAAGTATATGCGGGCTCCTGTGGGAGAAGTCACGTACATACGTGAGGTGATATATAGAAAGGTCGTGTACATACATGAGATGTATGTAGAATAGGCATTGTACCTGTGGTAAAAGCCTTGGAAAAGAAGGCCATGCAGATGAGTTGCAACATGATTTGATGGTATAACTCTGTTTTGTAGGGTCTGACATGGTTTGTTGCAATTTTTCATGATTATATGTTGGCATGTCTATTTGATGTATGTATTGTGATGACATATGGTTGAGTATTGAAAGTCTATCTTAGATGCATGGTACTAAACCTAGAGTGTGGATTGAGACATTTTCTGTTGAGGAACAATGTTGGTTATGTTAGTGATGATATGGCATGTTGTTTATGGGACAATTCATGTTGATGTGATGTTAGATAGAGTTATATCATTGATCTATTGAGGCATTCTCTTGGCACATATCTAGAGGTGTTATTGTTGCACTATACTTGTTGTAGTGAATGTTCTTGAGACAGATCTATTGTGGTACATGGATGGTACATATGTGAGCTCCATGGATATATCTTGTGATGTATTTGTTGGATATCTTGGTGCATGCATTTGAAATTTGATTGAACTACATATTGGGACATGTAGTTGATGAGTTGATGAGGTGATTATGTTTCACATCATTGATGAGTCATAGCTTGATCTATAGTTGATGCATGATTGGTACATACTTGGTACATTGGTTGAGGCACTTGGTAGCAGTATGATTGACACATGGTCTATGGTTGATATGACATGCATGTATGGGAACACATCTCTTGATTATGGTACATCTTGTTGAGGTTTGGTGCATGGTTTATGCACTTATCAATGGTATATGATTGTGAGGGATAGTACTTGGTTAAAATACATCATTGGTACTACTTGTTTAGCATATATTTTGGTACATGATGTATGGGATAGCTGAGACACTTGTTGTGGTGCTTGGTTGATACATTGATTGATACTTAATGGTTGAGATACATTTCTTGACACATGGTTTGTGACATTTGGTTTATGGTAGAGGCATATCATGAGTGATATGGCACATGGTTGAGGTACATAACTTATGGATGTTGGCACATGTTTGGTACATGGCTTGGATGCATATATTTATGAGGTCATGGTACATACTTGGTGATGTTAGTACATGATGAGACACATCTCGGTGATGTTATGGTTCATGGTTCGATGCATGGCTTGGCACATGATTGAGGATTGTCAGAGGCATTTGCTGGTGATATTGTTACATGCTTAGCACACAGTTGGCGCATGTTCTTGGCATATGGTTGATACACTCCATTAATGATATCTTACGGTATATTGTATGGTGTTGATGTACATGGGTGGCACACAATATGGCACATGATGTACATGGTTGATGTTTTGTTCACTATTCTCTAAAATTGTTGACATATCTTTTGCTTCATGATGTATGGTATGGCATGAATTCCATGCATGGACAGGACCAAGGCTCATCATAGGAAGAGTAGATCATTCTTGAGCAATTAATCTATGTTCCAGTTGAGCAATAACATTTTCAACAGAAGCAAATTTCGGTGGTAGCATATTGTTCATCTTACAACGAAGATAGGGGGAGACATATAACCCACAGGGGGAGTTATTCTTCTTCCCATGATTGGTTGCAATGACATGATTCTAGGAGGAGAGATGATTGGCAACCATGCCATAAGAATTGCATCAGAGTGATATCCCTTTTCCAAAGGGGGAGATATTGTTTAGATGATGGAGCAATAGATAGGGGGAGCATCCCCAAGGCATCTAGATAGAGGGAGCAGCCCCAAGGAGATTTCAGGTAGGGGGAGCATCCCCAAGGAGAAAACTACCCTTTTCCATTGATGTCAAAGGGGGAGAGATAGACACATTGATGTGGAGAGATGAATATTGATGAGGAGCATTGCCATGTCCAAGTGTTTCCATCAATTATTGGTGTTGACATCAATGTTGATGTTTCCATCAATTCCAAAGGGGGATATTGTTGCATTATGTTGTCATTGATGTCAAAGAGTTGATGACTTGTCATAGTATCATTGTTGTGTTGATTTATGGTCTATCTTGTTAGTGATATAATTGATGTCAAAGGATTGATGTTGTCATGGGATGATGTTCCAGATAGATTGATGTCAAGTAATGTCATAATGATGTGTTGGTTGATAGGAATAAGTTGTATAATTGATGTCATGTCATGGATGATAGGAAGAACCAAATGGATGAACTCACAAGTGGTCCCCTTATGGTGAAATCCCTCACGGCAAGACTCTTTGTGAAGTCCAAATGGTTAAGTGGTTGAGTCATCCTAGCAGTGTGGTTAGGGAACCCAAGTTTTATTGATAAATAATGTAATGAAGATCAATGAATTTATCAGTAAGACTATTCCAAATGGATAGTGCTTGTCATTCTATTTCCGGTGATATGTGGAGTGTCACATAACTCGTCACAGTTAGAGAGTTATGGCCATGTGAAGTTGGAGAACCCTCATGTGTTGTCTAGCAGCCCTTAGAAGGTTAAGAAGCCAAATTATTCTAGAAGCTTCTAGAAGAAGTTGACTAGTCAAAGTGGTTATTCATGGGTTAAGTGGTTGCAACAAGAAAACAATTAAAAATAAATTAGATGCAACTAGAAGTGGAGAAGTTACTAATTATGGAGAAAGTTGTTATAAGTGGACAAGTGGTTAGAAGTGGGTTAGCCCCAAAAAGAAGGAAGTTGGTTAGAATTGGTTAGATGAGGAAGTTACCTGGAGAAGTATAAATAAGAGAGCAAGGGTCTCTTATGGGAGAGTCTTTCTTGAGCATATGGAAGATATATTTCGATGAAAGATTTCTTGTAGGTACTCATGGTCGCATAAAAAGTTTCGTAAGTCTGAGATTTTGACGGCGAAATATTCGAAGGTTCAGAAAAACCTAGTTTTATAAATGTGTACGCGAGCTGCAGTGAGCCAAGGCATGTACATATGCGGGCTGCAGTGAGTCAGGGTGCATACATACGTGCGCTGAAGGAGAGAATGCTGCGTACAGTTGGGAAAGACATGGAATATTTGAGTAAGTGTTGGTGCCAAGTTCCTGAAGTGTGAAGCAAGTTATAGATCAATATTCTATAGGTTCAGATCTACTATAGAGGTTCTGGTATGGGTAAATATTGTCTTGATTTTCTCATGGTACAGTGAATTCTTGATGCATTCTTTGTATGGTTATATTGATGTCTGAATCTGATAATTGATTGGTTGAGTAGTTCAGTCAGTTCTAATTGAGAGATATCCATGATCTATGATGGTGCATGGTTGAGGAGCATGCATATGTTATTGGATAGTATTGGATATGGTACAAATTGGGCAGTGACAAGAAATTTGCAATAACTGGTCACAAGTGGATGTGACATAGGAAGAAACAATTTGAAGGGTAGAAATTGTGAAGTTTCAGAAACCCTAGTTTATGAAGGTGTGCGCAGGCTGACAATGGGCTAGGGCAGGTACATACGCGTGTTGCAGTATAGGTAGGTCACATACATACAAAATCTACTTTATAAATAGGTCGTGCACTTGTTGACATATTGGATTATGTCTACAAGCTGAGTCTTGTACTTCAGGATTGAATTCCTCTTCTCAGTTGGTGTTGAGATTTGTAGGATGAGTCTTGCATTGAAAGTTGGTGCTCTTATGGAGTTGTTTCTCTATTCAGTTGTTGGTGAAAAACTTCCAAGGATTGTAGTTCGTAATATAAAAGAAACTTACACATATATCTTGTGTTCCTTGTGGTGATGGCTTATTGATGATGTTTGCTGCTGAGATATGTTTACATACAACTTGTTATAAATGAAAGTAATGAATGATGAGGAAATGATGATTGCTAACTAAGGTGTTTTTGTAAAGGATTAAAAATATCCCTACACTGATTCACCCCCCTCCTCTCGGTGTGGTTGGTGTGTCCAACATTTCCAACATCCAAACCTCAGATTCTTCTCCTTTCCTGTGCTCACCATTGAAAGTTCGTGGCTTGATATTCCATAGTTCACCGTGCAAGATGTCTGATTCATGCCTTCTTCTCTACCTCCGAAAATGAGACACACTTGGGTTGCTTCTTGGCCCTGAACTTGCTTGATTTATCTTGGTGAATTTCTTTGGAGAATGGTGGCACCTACTCATGCTTCTTGACTTCCTATCATTCCCATGATCATCCATTTTGCTTTGGGATTTGGATGCCGACACTTTTCTAGCACTACCTTCATGCTTGGTACCAGAGTATTTGTTGACTTGTTTAGGCAACACATTCAGACTCTAAAGTATCTATTCATGAGCCTTCATAATCCTTTAATTATCTTCCCTATAGCTTTGCACTTCTCTATGCAAGCTTCTCATAGTTACATGCTCATGCCTGCCTCTTCTTCCATTTGAATCTATCTCAGTATTTCCCATGCTGACATGAAGACATATGATATCTTCCTCATGGTTGTAATATCCATGAGCATATTCCATCACTCCAGTCCTCATATAAGAACCAAAGTTTCTTTCCTGTACCTCTAATTCTGCAAGAAATGTGCATGTGATAATTATTGTTAGAACATGCATAACATAAAATATTTCATCAATTAGAATAAAGGTCATTCTTCTCATCAATTTATGAAGAAAACAATAGACCAATTCAAAATATGATTCCTTGGATGCATTCCTCTCTGAAAAATCTTTCCAACGACTATATTCATGCCTCATTTTTGAGTTCTGAGAGAAAAGTTACAACATTTACAAGTTGCAATTTCCACTCTTTTACTGCTACAAAAATCTCTTTTAGCACTTTCTGAGAAATTTTAGTACCCAATTCAAAATTCTAGGTTGAGAGATGTCTTATCCTCCTCAATAAATTTTTAGTGACTGTTCGTTTGCTCAAATCTGAGCTTCGAGCTGAATGTTATGGTCCGGAGAATTTTTGATTGTTTTTCCCAATTTATCCCTATATACTACAAGTGATTTATTTTTCTCCTAGCACATTTTTACATACCCAAATTCTAAATTTGACTCCATGGTTGTATTCAATGGTTCACAAGTTTTCCATAGACTTATTTTGAGCCTCAAACAAACTTATAAGCAATGAGTTATTCCCTTTGGAAGTAATCTGGTGCCAAAATTTTACCTTAACTGTTTTGGCTGCAACTTTCTCATACGAGCTCTATTTTTCACCTTGGATAGCTCATTGAATAACTTTCTTCGAGTTCTTTTATTTGAGCTATAGAGACATAGTGTACATTGGTACACTTTTTTCTTATTGGCTTTTATTAGATAAAAACATCGTTTAGGGCCTCAAAATCACCCCGCAAGTTAATGACCTTAAAAAATATGAAAATTTCATATAAATTGACTATTTTACTATTACAAAAACCCTTTAAATATGGGTCATTGATCTCAAATAAGGTCAAATATGAGCCATTGATCTGAGCTCCATTGGCCATCAATGATTGATGTTCTCCTTTGAGCGTGCACAACATTTTCCCAAAAATATAGACCCGACCATCGACCATTAGCCCATTCCTTTAACAACTAATTCACAATGCAATGCTAAACCAACCGACCTGACCATCGACTATTGGTCATCAACGATTCTTGTTATTTAAAAACCTTACTGATTCATTTGACCATCAACCATCCATGTTGATTGAAGAAAGCACTTCTCCAATTCAGTTGACCCGATTGTCGACCATTGGCCATTTCTTGGCTGACGTGGCAACTGCTAATGTGACATGACATGTGGATGTTGATGTGGCATGACACATAGACTATAACATGGCATTGGGATGATGTGGATGCTGACATGGCATGAAATGTCATCACCCACTTTCCTTCATAGACCATCGACCATTTCTCTTGGTTGAACTGAATATCTCATCATTTTGGCCAACACTCGACCATCGACGATTTCTCTTGCTCGATCAAAACACTTTATCGAATTGGATGACACACAAACATTAGTCATCAACCATTGATGATTTCTCTTACTTGATCAAAACACTTTATTGAATAGACTAACACCCTACCATTGGTCGTCGACGATTTCCATTGACAACTGAAAACACTTCACAAAATCCAGATGACTTGACCATCGACCGTTGACGATTTCATTTGGTCAACTCCAAGACTTAGAAAATTTTCGACTAAATTCCTGATGAATTTGGACTTTTGATCTCCCATTGAAAAATGATCTTAGTTGTTGATCTACCAAACTTCGTCCAACTCTGTAGAACCAAAGTCTTCGCCAATTTGACCAACCTAACCATCGACTGTCGACATTTTCTCTTGGATAATTTCCAACACTTATAAATTTTGACCAAATCCTCGATGAATTTGGACCGTTGATGTAACACCCCAAGGCCGAGCCCCTGCTGAATTGTAATTATGTTATAGGCTGGTGAGCTGAGTGGTTATACGATGAGAGACTTATGTGTTTATTAGGCTGGTGAGCCAGATGCTAAGGCCAAAGTGCCTAATTTTTGTATATGTAAATACTCACATCATTAATAAAAAATACATTGTTGCGTGTAGACCCTCCACGAAGAAAGAGTTATGGGGGACTAATCTCCACTAGGTAGGGAAGGGGCTAAGCTAGAAGGATTACATCTAAAGGAATCATATTATATTATTATTTCCTAGAGGCTAAGGTTTGACTTAACTGTGTGGTCCTAAGTTCCTAGGGAAAGGGGATGAGTGCTAAGTGGAGCTCATGCAGCTTTAGGGAGACATGTGTTAACCTGGGTGCATGCATTTTTTAGGTGGGCAAGTCAGCCTATTGGGGGGTTCCCTTACCATTCTCATGACTCTCACGACTCTGGGGATTCTCATGATTCCTTCACCATTACGTCTGCACTCTCGCGAGGTTAACTACCCTGTAAGAGAGCCATACTCCCCACTAATGCACATGCCATTGTAACCTGCAAATACTAGAGTTGTCCTGCGTATTTCCTGTGAAGCTCGACACACTTGTATTTGCCTAAGCTCGTGTTGTGTCTTAGCAGTTGGTTGTTGCTGCCAACACAGTTCCTTGGCTGAGCTTGGCTTGTTTCCATATTCCGTGTCCTTACCTATTTTGAGTTGTTACCATCACCTGTGCGTTAGCCGAATTCCGTTGTTGACATCACCCGTGTCCATTTGACTTAAGAGCTGAATTGAAGAAGCAGGTTGTTAGGCTTGTGAGCAACTCTCCCCAGGTGAGAGAGTTTGTTGGGGAAGTGAGTTCTCCTGGAGGGAGTCCCATAGCAGCTACAATACTCTTAGACTTCCGGTCCAACCTGTTGTTGAAGCCCAAGGAAAGGGAGGTGTAGTAGCCGATGGACTTGTAATAGTGAAGGTGTACCCTCCTGGGGTGGAACAGGCATGTGGGGAATGAGGGTCTATGGGTTGTGGGTGTAAGTGGCTCCTGGGATAAAATCCTTCCTGTTGTTCTGTGTGACTTCCCTGTTGTCCTTGCCAAGCCTTGGAATCCCTTGCCCGGTGGATTTTAGTCCGAACTCGGGGGTGACCCACTGTTGAGAGTGATGAGCAGTGTGGTCTAAGGATGGGAGGTTCATGGAAGGTCTGCACGTAGTTGGTGGGCCTCAATTAAAAGATAAGTACCCATTTCTATGTTCATTTACATGCTGTGTATTTGTATATGTTACTATATCTATGGTTTTGTCTGTGATTACTGCATGTATGCCTTTACTGTTATTTCTGCATTAAGTTGTGTGATAGCAGAACATAAATCATCCGTTAAATATTGGTATGAGTTATTGTCGCTTCCACAAGAATATGTGTATATACCGAATGTTAATGTCTAGTTAAAATTACAATATATATATATATATATGTATGTATGTTGAGGATGTTAGTTTTCGAGGTAATGTTGTTTGGCCTGTCGGTTTAAGGCCGGGAAGGTTACAAATTGGTATCAGAGCTAGCAAGTAAAGATAAGGTTGTTTGGGTAGCGTTACCCGACAGAGGTTTATGGCCGAGGATGTCAGAGTCGATCTCCTTCAACTTCTAAACCGCCAAAAATGAATCTTGGTTGTTGATCTAATCAACCTTCAAACAGTCAAAACCTTATGAATTTTAAAATTTATTAAAGTGAATCTAGGTCGTTTATCACAAGATCAAATGCGATCTCTGTAGTGTCCCCAAGGCCGAGACCCGTTGTAAACCAAGTTCTGAAAGGAATTGTCATTATGTTTTATAGGCTGGTGAGCCAAGTTCTTATAAGCTGGAGACTTATGTGTTTGTTAGGCCAGGGAGCCTAAGTGTTGAGGGCCAGGAGCCTGCTGTTGTACTTGTATGTATGCAGAACATTTAATAAAATATAAACACCGCCAGGTGCAGACCGACCACGATGAATGAGGGAAGGGGGACTAAGCATCCACAGAGTGGGCAAGGAATTAGGGGCTGGAAGGTGGGAAAGGGGCTAAGTGTTGAGCCTGGGGGCTAAGCCTAGGGGGCTTAAGCCTGGGAATAATATTTTAATATTATTCCAAAATAACATGTGCATTTTATGTTTCATTTCATCCTAAATTTTGGAAAGGGTAAGCATGAAAAGGGGATGCATGCTGATGGAATGCATGCAGTTCCAAGGGTGACAAGTGTCAGCCCTGGTGCATGCAAATAAAACGGCCAGGAGGAGCCGTGAGAGGGGCTCTCCTCCATTCTACCTGACGGTCTGAAGGTAAACGATTGGACCTCTGCAAAAGAATACCCTGGTGCATCCCTGAAAGCTGAAAAGCCTGGGTTGACTTCTGAGATAGCCGGTACCACCCCTGTCTGAACAGTTCGAACCTGTGTTGACCCTGCGTGGATTGTTTGTCACGCATCCCCGACAACCAGAGCGTGAGTCTATTCTATGTTGGCAGATTGGGAAATAGAAGTGACCATCCATTGTTAAACCTGTTGGGAAGCCCGTGTTTGTTTTCCCTGTGAGTTGTTGTGACCACGCAGTGCTGGACTGCGTGGGGTCTTGTTGGCCAGTGGTGCAACGCACTCTCCAGGTGAGAGAGGTAATTGAGTTTGGAAGAATAGGTTGTTGGCATGTGAGCGATTCTCTCCAGTTGAGAGAGTGCGCGAAGGAAGGAGAGGACTCCTGGAAGGAACCTTGTAGCTGCCACAGAGCTCGGAGACTTCCGGTCCGGCCTGTTCCTTTAACCCAAGGCAAGGGAGATTAGCAGCCGAAGGACTGTCCAGGTGAAAAAGAAGGTGTATTCTCCTGGGGTGGAACAGGCATGTGGGGAATGAGGGTCTGTGGGCAGTGAGCGTGGGAGGTTCCTTGGAGAGAATCCCTTCCTTGTGGTTGTGTGTTGTTTTCCCTGTAACCTCAGCCTAGCCTAGATTTCCTTGCCCTGGGGTGGAGCTTAGTCCCAGCTCGGGGGTGACCCACTGCTGAGCTGATGAGCAGTGTGGTCTAAGGCTGGGAGGTTCGTGGAAGGCCTGTACTTGGTTGGTGGAATCTACCATTGATAAAGATACGTATCTGATTATGTTTTAATCATGTTTTGCATGACTGTGCTGCTTATGTATCATGTTTTCCGCTGTGTATATGAATTAATATGATTATGGCAGTAATTCATATGGCAGTAATTCATATGAATACTCTGTGTTGAATGTGTTTATTGTTTAAATGCATGTGAGTTAAATAACATCTGTATGAGTTATGTACAAAGTGGTGTTATAGTCTTCTTTTGAGAGCGATTAAACAAAGTAGCAGAAAAGGTGTGCTACAGTTTGGTATCAGAGCCAAGGTTTCGACACTGAGCCTAGATGGGCCAGTGGAGCGGTCTTTGGACCGAGAATGAGAAGGGAAATTGGGTCTGGAAGGCCAATTTCGAACCCTGGTTTGCTCCAAAATGTCAAGGAGTTACTTGACGAGTTTTAACCTCAGGAGGTATAGCGGCGTTACGAAACTGCAACCAGTGTGGTATAAGTCCACAGGGAGAGAGGACTCTACACCATAAGTGTAGGAGCTTTAGGATCTGTTCGGGAGGGAAGGTGAACCCTCATGACCGTTAGATCTGGAAAGTGTACACGGGGTTTAAATCCCTTTTGAAATTGCACAGGAGTGTGGAAATCGCGATACGCGAAATCCTGAGTTAGTTAGGAACCGTCTGAGCCGTCAGATCTCGGCTGGAAAACCCGACAGCCGTTGGATCTGTCAGGAGTTATCCGAGGGTTAAAACCCCAGTGAATAGGGGTGAAAGCCCCGAAATAGATCTAGACCGTCTGAATGACGGAGGCCCCGTGTCGTGAGATTTCCCATTTCGGGAAATCGGGAATCGCGATATCGGGAGTCCTGGTAACAAGGGATCGAGACTTTCCATGGTGGAAACCCTGGAGCAGTCGAGGATCGTCCGATTTGAGAAGGCCATGTGTAGAGAGATTACTCATTTCGGGAAAGCGGGGATCGGGGATTCGGGAGTTCCGTTGACAAGAACTCGGACTCTCGCCTTGATAAATCCCGACCCATAATGTCGAGACGTTAGCATGTGGCTAAGTGCCGATGAACGGACGAGATTCCTTCGGGGAATCTCCGGGTCAGTAACGATCGTCCGATGTGAGGAAGAAATCAACGTTTTGGGAGATGGGAGGTGAGAAGAGGAGAACACCTTCGAAAACCGAAATCCCGAAACAATCTACACCGTAGATCGTGGGGAGAAGAACTTGACCGTTGGATCAAGTAAGTTAGTAGACAGTGTATTCGTGATTTCGGCAAATGGAAGTTCAAGATGTGTGGATGCACGAAATTCCGACACCCGAAACCCCGAAACACCAAAAGGATCTACGTCGTTGATCCGAGGAGGGCATCTGACCGTTGGATTCCATGCTTGGATTGGACGTGGATGCATGAATGCGTACCACGTGCTAGTGAGTTGAGGAGAAAGGCAAGAGTGGTGGGACCCGATGACGTTATTAAAAGCGATGTGGACCCTCCTGAACGTACCACATGCCAAGGTGGTGAAGGACGATAGTTGTGCTGTGGACCCGGAGAATAAAGTAATTCGCGATTTCAGAGACTCACGAGATAAGGGCATGGGAGCTCGACATTGAAACTCGTGAAGTCACGAAGTAGCGAGAATGAGAGGAGAAAGGTCAACATCCCTTCTCGGGGTTTCGTGAAAGGGAGGCACCAGGATTGGATGCCACAACTCACGAAGGTGTGAGTAGCGAAGAGTGCTAGCACTTAGCCCTAGACTACGGTCATGCGTAGCAGACGCTAGCAAGGAGGGAGCCATACCCGTGTCGCATCTCGGGTATCGACGGTTAGAGGAAATGAGTCGAGGGTCTTCGACTCACGAACTCGC
>ML789666.1:174984-186791 GCA_009831015.1 Picea engelmannii
ATAAGGGGAGGGGGATTGTAGTGTCCCCAAGGCCGAGCCCCGTTGTAAACCAAGTTCTGAAAGGAATTGTCATTATGTTTTATAGGCTGGTGAGCCAAGTTCTTATAAGCTGGAGACTTATGTGTTTGTTAGGCCAGGGAGCCGAAGTGTTGAAGGCCAGGAGCCTGCTGTTGTACTTGTATGTATGCAGAACATTTAATAAAATATAAACACCGCCAGGTGCAGACCGACCACAATGAATGAGTGAAGGGGGACTAAGCATCCAGAGAGTGGGCAAGGAATTAGGGGCTGGAAGGTGGGAAAGGGGCTAAGTGTTGAGCCTGGGGGCTAAGCCTAGGGGGATTAAGCCTGGGAATAATATTTTAATATTATTCCAAAAGAACATGTGCATTTTATGTTTCATTTCATCCTAAGTTTTGGAAAGGGTAAGCGTGCAAAGGGGATGCATGCTGATGGAACGCATGCAGTTCCAAGGGTGACAAGTGTCAGCCCTGGTGCATGCAAATAAAATGGCCAGGAGGAGCCGTGAGAGGGGCTCTCCTCCATTCTACCTGACGGTTTGAAGGTAAATGATCGGACCTCTGCAAAAGAATACCCTGGTGCATCCCTGAAAGCCGAAAAGCCTGGGTTGACTTCTGAGATAGCCGGTACCACCCCTGTTTGAACAGTTCGAACCTGTGTTGACCCTGCGTGAATTGTTTGTCACGCATCCCCGACAACCAGAGCGTGAGTCTATTCTATGCTGGCGGATTGGGAAATAGAAGTGACCATCCATTGTTGAACCTATTGGGAAGCCCGTGTCTGTTTTCCCCGTGAGTTGTTGTGACCACACAGTGCTGGACTACGTGGGGTCTTGTTGTCCAGTGGTGCAACGCTCTCTCCAGGTGAGAGAGGTAATTGAGGTTGGAAGAACAGGTTGTTGGCCTGTGAGCGATTCTCTCCAGGTGAGAGAGTGCGTGAAGGAAGGAGAGGACTCCTGGAAGGAACCTTGTAGCTGCCACAGAGCTCGGAGACTTCCGGTCTAGCATGTTCCTGTAACCCAAGGCAGGGGAGATTAGCAGCCGAAGGATTGTCCAGGTGACAGAGAAGGTGTATTCTCTTGGGGTGGAACAAGCATGTGGGGAATGAGGGTCTGTGGGAAGTGAGCGTGGGAGGTTCCTTGGAGAGAATCCCTTCCTTGTGCTTGTGTGTTGTTTTCCCTGTAACCTCAGCCTAGCTTAGATTTCCTTGCCCTGGGGTGGAGCTTAGTCCCATCTCGGGGGTGACCCACTGCTGAGCTAATGAGCAGTGTGGTCGAAGGCTGGGAGGTTCGTGGAAGGCCTGTACTTGGTTGGTGGAATCTACCATTGATAAAGATAAGTATCTGATTATTCTTTAATCATGTTTTGCATGACTGTGTTGCTTATGTATCATGTTTTCCGCTGTGTATATGAATTAATATGAAAAGCTAATTGCTTGCTGATTATGGCAGTAATTCATATGAATACTCTGTGTTGAATGTGTTTATTGTTTAAATGCACGTGGGTTAAATAACATCTGTATGAGTTATGTACAAAGTGGTGTTATAGTCTTCTTTTGAGAGCGATTAAACAAAGTAGCAGAAAAGGTGTGCTACAATCTCAGTCATCGATTCACCAAACTTCCTGCAACTCTACAACATCCATTAAAACATGAATTTTACCATTCCAAGTCGAATTTAACTACACAACTCTGTATATTAGCTCTATTGAACCTCTTAAATAGTTTTGAGTCCTTTAAACTTGAATTTTTCTCACAAATTTGTGGATCTCACTTTGATTTTTCTCTGTTTTTCCCAAAATTCACCATAGACAAATCTGCAATAGAGAAGTTTCCCAATTTTCACCCGTCTTGGCTCATACAAGCTTGGTGTTCGAACCAGAAGCTCTGATACCATAATGTAACGTCCCCCAACCCAGCTGAGGTCCATTACGTGCAAAATACTCATAAACATGAAAAATTTATGCTAACTAATTAATTTCCCATTGCTTCCAACTATGAATTACAACAAGATTTAGCTATTGTATGTTATCATTAATTAAATGCATCTAGAAATTTTTTATACAACTTGAATGCAACTAAATAACTCAACATAGCAACATATAAATTATTTTTAAACACAGATTTCATGCACAACAATTTAACTCATAAATACAATACAAAAAACAATAGTTGTGCAATCACTTTCTTGAGATAGACGTTCCACCCAACCATATACTTGTTGTTCCAAATATCAACATCAAGTCACCCTTGATCTAGGGGTAACAATCCACAAAAGAGGGTGGTCTCTCACTGCCCACTCACAACACATAAATCTCGCAACCCATTGATATTCTTCTACAAGTATCTTGATTTTACACCCACTCTATTCTTCTTGACCTACCCAACCCAAGGGATGTACCCTTTCATTGATATCAGTCCCTAGGGCATCCCATTCATTTATTAGGATCTCTCTGGCACAGGTAACCAAGAATATCTCTTCTGGGAACTCCATGGAACTCGCTGCTAGAAAAATCTACCAAAAAATCACAACAAACACTTGTTTTTATGGTGCAACTCACACATAAGTTTAGTCTTCAAGCCTGACAACTTGGCTCTTTAGTATTCATCTCCAAAATTCTCCAAAAATTCTCCAGCATGCTCTAGAATTCACCCTCCATGGCTACTCCAACTCCAAACTCTCTTTCTTTCCCTTTACTTGTTGTTCATACAAAAAAACTAAATGTGTAAAAATGATGGTCCCACCCATACAAATTTCCTCTCTTTGGATTAATTGCTTGACTCACTCACTTCCCAAAATGATTGTACTCATCGCCCATGCTCCCAATAATTATGGGATGTGACTTCTCACACCCACCCTCTTAGATGCATTCAATGATTGGCTTTGGTAACACTCAATCAAGAAGTAGAATTTAATACATAATGATAACAAAATTCAGAAATGTGGGTGGAATTAATAGACATGGGTAATTCCCTCGATTTGGGTGACATATGCCATAGAGTCTATAGCTCTTGGTCCTATAGAATCCATGGGGAGTCTAGACACAAGTTTTTAGACACCACACAGAAGTGCCTAGCTCAGATATCATGCAGTGTATTAATACGGTTTTAAGGTCCTTAAATAGGTTCAAGTTGGCACTCATGAAGGAATCTTATCATAGTAACTACAACCATCTTTGGGAAGATATGCTCACGTGGAACAAACCTCCTCACAAGTGCACCACGAATGATCATACTATCACGACAATGGAGTTGACAGCCAATTGCAACCACCACCAAATCTACTTAGATTATGAGTGAAGTAGTCAAAAGCCCAACAATTCAAGGTGCTATTACGATGACAATACAAGCCATCTAGAAGAGAGAAAGGTGAAGGACTTAATTCATCGAGGTTGACCTCTCTTTCTATGGGTTCTTCATCTTTGCGGCTTCATCTACCACTGCAGAGTCCAGATAAACCACAACAACTTCCATAGCTCCTGCCTTTGTTCTCAATGACAAGAAAGAATTGTGCAACAACTTTGGTTTGATTCCATGGATAGGTCTAGAGTTCAAGGGTGTGGAACTTCTCATAGAGTGAGTCTCCCACTCCCTCGAGCCCACCAAGATGCAATAGTAGCCACCAAGAGTTATTTCACCCTCATCACTCTAGAGGCACGAGTAGAGATGAACAGGATGGAAGATAAGGTGCATCAGGAAAGGAGTAAAACCCATGATGTTGAGGTTGATGCTAATCTCATGCCATGGATTCCAGATATAGGTTCAAACCATGCTAGGGACACAAAATATTTTTGCACCATTGACTTGTATTGGAATATTAAAATGCTTCTCAACAAATCCATTACTGACAGGTTTTCCACCCACATTGAGATGGCCATGCAGATGGAATATATTCGGCTGCAAAATTAGATGCTTGACAAGAAACTCAACACTATGGTAGCTAAAAATGACATTAACTTCAACACAATCACTGAGGACACCCCCCAAGTTCCTCAGGATGATCCTCCCTCCTCCTCTGGGTAATTTGTAATGTTATACTTTTTATTTTTCGATAGTCTGTATAGCTATATAAATCAGGCTACAAATCCTCAAACAATAGGTGGAAACACTCTTAGATGTAAGTGTTGATTATTTGGGTTGGTTGTCATTGATGGAAACACTCTGATGCAACAATGAAGTCATATTTCTCATGCTCCCCTATGACCATTGCTCCCCCTAGAACCATGCCTATGTGCTCGCTAAGCATGCATCTGATGAATGCATAGTTCTGTCATCAAACTATGATAATCCATTTTAATACATACTGTTGTTTTCCATGATCTACCTTTTAGTGGTTAAACTGATTTCTGAAGGAACCTGCTCTGATACCAATTGGTGGATTACTAAGAGGGGGGTGAATCAGTGATAGAACAATAAGGATGATTTTTTTGACAAATCTTGTATAAACACTAACAATATTTGTTTTTGTTATAATCCGGGAAACAAGCTCAAAGAAGCAAATGTTCTGCTGCTGGGTTGGTTTCCCAAGTGGCAGGCCAACAACAAAACACCTGTAATGTTTTCCTCCATATATTAATATATAATATGTAGCTTACAAAACAAAGGGTAATTCCCCCCCTTGGACCCCTCTTGGCCATTCTCTTGGACCCTCCCTCTCTTCTGGATTAATTCAACCCCCATCTCTGTCCATGTCCCCTTCGTAGATGGCATCACATTTTATTATTAAAACTTAGAAATACATTTCACATATACATCACTTTGGTCGTGGCCACAAATTATATCTACATTAAGTATCAATTAAATTGGGGATTCCAGTGTGGATGTTACAACATGCATTGTGGGAAGGGATTGAAAGGGGTTTACAATGTTTTTCCCTCCCATGAATATTTGTGTGTGGAATTTGGAGAGGTATGGAAGATTGAGCCCGTGTTAATTTTTTGTTCATACCTGAATTCAGAAAGTAGAAAATAGAAATAGAAATAAGCATGTACATGCAAATCCCAATAATAATAAAATAATCCAAATTTCAAAATCCCAAAATTCCCATTTCCAAAAATCATATCCAGAAAATATGAAAATAATAAAATAATCCAAAATCCAATGTTCGAAAATCTGATAGGGTTGTGGGAAAAAGTCTTTGTTAAAAATGAGTCCAAAAGGTTTCAGGAAGGTCATTTCTAAAAGGGCTTGGGGAAGGAAATGTATGAAATGAAAATTCCGAAGGGGAAATCCAGAAATGGAAAATATGAAATGTTAAGCCTGAATGGTAATTCTTGAAATGAAAATCCAGAAATGATGAAGCCAAAATACTGAATTAAACGTGAATGTAAAATGTCTCGAAGTCAAATATAAATTCTGAAATGGAAAATCTAAAATGTTAAGCCCAAATGGTAATTACCAAAATGAAAATCCTGAAATGGTCAAGCCGAAATGTTAAGCCCAAATTAAACATGAATGTAAAATGTCCCAAAGTCAAATATCCTGAAATAAAAAAAATAATAAAAAAATAAAATAAAATAATAAATAGGCATTTGGGATTTCGGACTTCGGGAGCTGGGTGTGCCCACATCTTCAGAGAGAAGATTTGGAACGGGTGACACTTCTTGACCGCCTCTACACAATCTTTGGTCAACGAGGGCCAAAAGTATCCAGCGCAAAGAATCTTTTGGGTTGTTGCCAACCCAGACAAGTGACCACCACATGCTCCTATGTGACAGTCATTTAACACAAGTTATTCCTCTTCATGAGTGAGACATCGACAAATAATGCAATCCACTCCTTGACGATATAAAGTATTATCGAGGATAAGATAGTTCTGTGCTTGATGGTGTATTCACCGACGCTCATTGCGAGAAGCATAATATGGGCACCTCAAAGTTTGAAGATACACAAGTATATCTCCATACCAAGGGTCCGAAGATGCAATGAGGTAAAGATCCCCATTAATCAATGACTCTTCAGACAAATTATTACTAATCTCAACCATAAGTTTCGAGATTAGTTCAACAAAGACCAAGGACTTTTTAGATTTCGTCGAAACAAAATCCAAGTCAAATTCTTGCAGAATGACTATCCATCGACTAATTTTCTCGTCAATGACCTGTCGTGTTAACGCATATTGAAAATGGTTCACGAAATCAATGACGATGGTCTTGTGAAGTAAGATGTAATGATAGAACTGTTGGAAAACATGAATAGATGCCAAAGCAAGTTTCTCAACATGCGTGTAGTTGAGTTCCGGTCCTACCAAGCCTCGACTAAGATAGTAGATGACATGTTCTTTGAGCTCATCATCCTCTTGGACCAAGAACATGCCAATAATAGACTCTATGGCAAACAAATACAACAAGAAATCCTTGCCATAATCCAGAGGGTTGAGCAGAGGGGAAGACGTCAAAGCATGTTTCAACACTTCGAAAGAGCGTTGAGTCGCTTCATCCCAACAGAATGGGACCCATTTTTTCAAGAGACACATAAACCCTTTAGTAATCTCAGCATAGTTGGCAACAAAATGCCGAAGAAAGTTGGATTTTCGTTGTAGACTTTGAAGCTGGGGGATTGTACGCAGGGGAGGCAATTGAACTATTGCCTCAACCTTCAGAGGATCGACCATGATCCCTTTAGTTGACACGATAAAAACTCACAAGCGTCCCTATGTCACACAAAAACTACACTTGTTTGGATTAAGGCGAATTTGATAGTAGAGACACATGTCAAAGATAAGTCATAAATGGGTGGGATGATCATATCTCTTACAAGAACGTGATGCTAGATCATCAAGATATGCCTTGAATATGTGTTTGAGGTCATGGAAATAAAACGACATGGGCCACTGAAAAGTGGCTCCAACATTCTTAAGGATAAAAGACATTTTTCAGTACCCGAATGTACCCCAAGGACAAATAAATGTCGTTTTATGTTGGTCCTCGAGCTTGATCTGGATCTGATTGTACCTAGAAAAACCATCCATAAAAGAAAAGACCTCACAACTCGCACATTTATCGACAATTTGGTCAATGAATGGGTTTTACGAAAGTCCATACACATGCGGATCCTACCTTTCTTTTTGTTGACAGGAATAAGGTTCGACATCCATTCCGTCAATTGCAAAAGATAGATGAAACCAACCTTGATGAGTTTGTCTACCTCAAATTTTATCGTCGCTTCCTTGCGAGGATTGATCGGGTGAAGCTTCTATCGAGAAAGATTAACATCAGGGTAAGTTTTGATCTCGTGTTTAACGATACATGGATCAATACCTGACATCTCCTCATAAGACCAGGAAAATACGTCACAAAACTCTTTAAATAATTCAGTGTATATTTGAATCTCTTCGGGAGAACAATATGCTCCGACAAAGACTTTTTCCATGATGTCATGGGTTCTAGAGATGTCGATATGAATAGTTTCATCTATACTCGCCATATTTCCCTTGGCATAGATTATGTGCATGGCCAGAGGGTTAATAGGACAAGGGGCATCTCCATTCATGGTCGTAATGAACTCCCATGCCTCTATTCTCTTAATCTTGGGTAAGAAATAATATCTGTGGTGAATATCATCTCAAGCTCTGACTGGCCTAGTCATTTCCTCCAGGATCGCCTCATCAGAGGGTAAGACTAAGTCCAAAGGGTCATAAGCAGCGAGAGAGTATTGAGCACAAATAGGCTCAAGAACAAGATCTATCTCCTATGGGGGAGGTAGATCAAGGTTTGTAGAGGCTTGATGGACAATATTGTACACAACCTTAGCATCAGATAAGGGAATTTTCATTTCATGGTTCCCTATCCCCTCCATCGAAGTCGATGGGGAAGGTAGAATCCACGGGTCATTAAAGTAACTCATTCTAAAACACACAACTTGAAAGATCGCAACCTTTGGCTGGTCGGGAACAACCGAAATAAACTTGACATCATTAGCAGGCGGTGGATAATCAAAAGTACCCATTAAAGATGGAAACAATCTGACACCTAAGTTGACGGTACCTGGCTGTGGGTTGTTAATCATTGAGACCGTGGATGCTCGTGACGAAGGGTCTGGATGGGAGAAGGATAATTGATCAACAGTTATGATCCGACCTTCATGAGGAAAACATAAGAATAAAAAAATTGTGGATACAACCACTATCATAGCGTAGGTCCAACTTCGCCCTAACAAAAGGATGTAGTCGAGAGGCACATCGACTACTTCTACTTTGACACACACAATTTTTCCCTCCAACTGCACGGGGAAGGAGGGTATTATGCCATGTGGTCTAAAAGATCGATTGTCAAACATGGTTAGAAACGTGGGAGATGGATACAACTTAGGTTAGCCAATCGCCTTCTAGCATGCCAACAACATCACACAAGTCGAGGCACCCTCATCAACCACTGTACGAAAAATATTCTATGTCAACGACTTTGTACAATACACCACTACTATCTGAAAAGTGACATGGTGAGTAAGACGAGGTTTATAATCTATAGGATAAAAAATGATCATTCCTGAGCTAGTAGTCTGGGTCGCTCCCAAGGCAGACAATAATGATTTTCTCTGTGAGGGGCAACTATAGAGGACTTCCAAAGCAGACATTGCACAAGGAGTTTGTGTCAGATCCTCCACGACAGAGTAATTCTGAGAAGCCCTTGCGTTCGAGTTGTGAGAAGCCTTTTTGAACGCACTCTTAGGGATGCGATCCATGGTTTCTCCCACAATATTCTCAATTTGAAGAGGAGGAAGTGGGTTGGATGCTTCTTTTCCCTTCTCAACAGATTCTGGGATTCCATAGTTATGAGTCCTGGTCTATAGATTTGCTTCAGATTTCATCATATAAACGTTTTGGCTCCGTTGTTAGCATTAGGCGCGGGGGTTCCTAATTTTCCCCAGACACGTTGGTGGATGAGAAAGATTGAGTCAAATTTTTCCCTTATCGAAAAGGTTTGGTTAGCACAATGGGTTGTTGTTGTGCCAATAACTTTTGGACTTCCTCAAGATGAGGGCATTGGTGAGTCAAGTGGTCATTGGGAAAAGATTACACATAAACTTCACCTTTCCCTTTTTTTTTTTGCCCTTGCCAAAATTATTCACATCCTTCTTATCCCCCTTACCCTTCTTGTTTTTAGATTTCCTCTTTCCCTCGGTTTACTGGTTACCCTTGGGATTTGTCGATTGCACATTGTGTACATCCGACATTTGGGTTACGAGGGAAACCAAACTAGGAGTTTGGCTGGCCATAGTCTATTGAATTGATAACTGATGTAATTTATTAGTCAACTGATCTGTGGACTTTCTCTATGCTAAGCCTACAATGCCATTGGCGTGAGGCCCATAATTCTGTTTGGTCTTGTCTATAGTCGATCATGGTGCATCGGGCATGATCTCGTATAGCATGCCAGATTGAGAGTAAATCAACTCCAATTGCTGGGCTCTCATGATAGCTTCTTCCTTGAAAAAAACCTTGGACATCGCGACGTCTTTGGATACGCAAGGAACCAAGGACTTTAGGAACCACTCGAGCAAAAATGCAGGAGGGAACTTAAATTTGATCAAACTCTTTCGTTGTCGCCATTCTTGAATGTGATCCGAGATATGGTCGGATTTTGTTTGCTCGAAGTTGGCCAGCAACTCGGTGTCGACATTGTATCTTACTGGTAACTAGAAATGGTTTAAGAATACCATAAGCATACTTTAAGTTGTCGATCTCGATATACCATTTCACGGCACCCCCTATAAGAGTGCGTTGAAACAAACACAACTGAAAGAAATCATCCTTTAACAAGTTGGATGAGCACCATAAATGAAATGTTGTAACATGATCACATGGATCCTCACCAGGCTTGCCTTCGAACTTAGGGGTGTCCGAGGGAAACTTAGTCACCATGGGGTGCCAACGCGAATCATGACATATCAAGTCATTCAACAGTCTCAACAAGTCTGGAAAATGCAGAGTTGCCAGAAAAGGTAGTTTCGGTTGCAGTGGATTCAAATGAAAAGTTTGGATTTTGACTGGCACCAGGTTGCCAGGAAAATTTTAGCTGTTGGGCAGGGTTTTGGTAGAAACCATGGTGGCCCTGTCTAGTAAAAGGAGCTTTCGTATGATTCTGCATCACTGGAATAATCTCATAGTTGGATGACATGCCTTGTGTAGGGATTGCTCTCTGCACAGTATTACAAGGACCTTGGTTGCGGATGCCCCTATACAATCCTCCTATCATAGGTATTGAACCCTGCCCAAGGTTCCACTGAGTGTGGGAGGGGTTTCCCTCGATCGACATCCCTTGTGATGGTAACGAGCCCTGCCAGGTGTTGAGGAAAATATATGAATCTTACTCAAGCATTTTCAAATCTTGCTTGGCTAAGGAAAGATAGTCATGAATGTTTTTTTTTTACAAGAACGATTAATGGAATTTAATTATGAGAGATAGTGGCAAAGCCTCTGGTTCTGTTACAACTATGGTGAGCCACACTCTACTAGTCGAATGCAATCCTGGAGGCTATACTAACCTTCCAGGGGTGGGATGTTTTACAAATTTATTTACAGCAAAGGCTTCTATACAAAATGACATTCTTGCTGAGAAATTGCAGAACTCCCTTTCGTGACTTGAAAACTGAATTACTTCTCTGGATCTCACTTCCATTCACTGTTTAGCTGAGCCATTTTTTCCTCCAGCTGGGCGATTCTGGCCTCGAATTCTTTCTTGGGGTTCTTGAGTTCTTTATTAAGTTTGCTGAGCTCCTCAGTGATCTCGAATTTTATGGTGGTAATGTCCCCTTCCAACATCTCCAATCTTCTTCCTGCATCTATGTCCATATTTTGAAGAAAGTCCAACTGGTAGTTCAACATTTGCTTTAAATTTTCCAGAGCAACATCCATTGCGTTCAACCTTTCTTCTATGCTTGGTTTGCTTCCCGAGCTGGATGCCATATTTGGCAACTTCTTCTCTTCTCCTTGCGACCTGTTGTTGTGCTCGATCTTCTCGTAGCTGGGCCGAATTCCTGCTTGACTATCTCTGCGTGAGATTGGTATGAGGGACTGAGTTCCTCTGCCTGATTTAAGCACAACCTCATCCCAAATCGAATCCCCTAAAGGATTTGCATGATCTGGTGGGTATGGGTGACTTGTTGTTCTGTCTCCTCCCTAATGAAAATCAACGACCGAATGATGCTCTGGGTTGTACCTTCTGTCCACTTGCGCTATCCTGTAGCGCCTTAGTCCTGTCGTGCTTTGGATTTGGACAAATCCTTCTTCCGTGTTGCCTTTCCCTTTCCAACTCATGACTTTAACTCTTTTATCGGATTTCTCCCTAGAGTCAGGGCATATCCATTGTGGGCGTTGTTCCATTAAGTTGCATAGTTCCAGCAGTCAAGAGGGCACCTTTATTGGCCTCATCGTCTGCTTGCTCGTTTAGGTTTCGTAAAACATGGTAAAGCTTATAAGACCAGAAATTCCCAAGGAGGAGTTGGAATTTCTCCAGGAGGTTATTGAATTTTGCATTTTTGAGTTTGCTTTGGTGGATTAAGGCTTTGATTACTATCCGGGAGTCACCAATTATTACCAGATCTTGAATGCTATGACTGATTGCATGAATGAGCCCTTTCCAGAGGGCTAGGGATTCTACTCTATTGTTAGTTTCAGTTCCGAGTCCCCAGGTGAAGCTTAGTTTTATTGAATCGGTGGGGCTTTCTAGAATCCCTCCTCCACCTGCCAAGCCTGGGTTCCCTTTGGAGGCCTCGTCGAAGGACAAAATATGTTTCTTTTCCTTTGTCTTCCAGTCTTCAAAATCATGTTTCTCCTATCGTATTTCCCA
>ML789666.1:209608-240469 GCA_009831015.1 Picea engelmannii
AACTGCAAAAGGTTGTTGCACTTTCAACAACAGAGGCAGAGTATGTTGCTGCTACAGAGGCTAGTAAAGAGATGATTTGGTTACAAAGGTTTATGGAGGAATTGGGAAAGAAGAAGGAGAATAGCAGGTTGTACTGTGACAGTGAGAGTGCAATTCATATTGAAAAGAACTCAGCCTTCCATTCAAAGACTAAGCATATACAGTTGAGGTACCACTTCATACGATCTGCCTTAGAAGATGGACATTTGAAGTTGGAAAAGATACACACTAGCCAGAATACTGCAGACATGTTAACAAAGGGAGTAACCAGAGAGAAACTGAGTTCATGCTCAGTTTCAATTGGTCTTCAAGAATGAATATGAAGATGAGAAATTTCCCAGGTCCAAGAAGGTTCAGAGTCCAACATATACAACAGTGGTGGAGTTGTTGAGATCAGTCCCCAAGTGGGAGATTGTTGGTTGTGGAGCCTGATTATCTTCCTGATTCAGAGGTCCTTGCTTTCAGTCGTGTTTATACCTCATGAAGACTTTACACCATAGAAGTATGTACACTCTTCCACGCGGGGGAGTGCATAGGGGGGGTACCCCCTCTGTGAGGTCTGGGGGGTTCAGGGGACCAATCATTATAAGGTCGCAGATCTAACGGTAGAAATTATGTTAGGGTTTTTTTCCCTAGAAGGCAACCCTCTGTTATGAGGGAAATGTATTGCGGCTATGCAACATAGAGAATATTGTATTCTGAGACGAGAGACTGTGAGAGAAATAAGAGGAAGTTATAGTGAGTTTGTTGTAGGTTGTATCCCTTCATATGCTGGATAATAATAAAGGAAGGACCTGGCAATTTCTCTAGTGGACGTAGCCCACACTGGGTGAACCACGTAAATCTATGTCTCTATTGTATTGTGTATCTTCTGTGTTTTGTTTCCGCAATTGTTTTATTTTATTGCTCCACAGTCCTGTTTTCCTAACACATGGACCAAGGTCAAACTTAGATATCCTCGATGAAAACGATATAAAAGGAATCTAACAAGAAGTAAAATCTGAACTTTAAAATCTAGATCATCTTGCCACAGATTGTTGCTCACTTGACTCTGCACAATATCCTTTATCAGTCATAAAATTTAATTCATAAACGAACAAGTCTACATAGACTATCAAAGATAGATCAACACCTCTGAAAAAAACATTTGAATGATATGATTAAGCTTTGAACCTTGCTATCTACAATAACACCCTGCTGTCATAAAAGAGAATTAGGCCTTTAATGAATTGAAGAATGAATGAAAACTGAACTATCTTAATAAAACTTAAGAGAAAACCTTAGTATGCTTCTCCTCCTATTCTCCCCTTATTCTTTCTTCTCATTTGGATTTTATGCATTCCAAATTAGTTGAAGTAGTTCAACTACCTCATTTAGTTAAGTTAACTAAAACTCAACTAACTTTTAGTTTAGAGGAAGAATTAACAATAATAATAATAAAGGGTCTTTTTATTAAATAATAACTAGTAGGTGGGACCCCTTGTAAATCCCTTTAATTTCTTTAACAAAAATAAACATAATTAGACAATCAATCAAAAACATCCCTCCTTGTGGCTCCCATAATCAATTCTACAATTTGAAATTTAGATATCAATGATATTTCAAATTATATCCAAACCTATAATATCCAAAATATCCAAAAATAGTTTGTTGTCCAAAACCTTAAGCAGTCCACTATCCTGAATAAAACAATAATAAAACATAATAAAAAATCATATTTTCCACTTTGGGAGACAATTTTTCCTTTGTTGCTACTATCCCCTTTTGAATTTCCTGAATTAGCCTTAGGATGTGTAGAACCTTGAGTCTTGATCTCACTGATAACATGGGAACAATCATCTCTCAAGTGCATACAAGATTATACGGATTTGGCTGAATCACTTGAAGGAGAGGAGGAGGCAGCGACAACTTTTCCTTTATCATGCATATGGTGGGCTTTGGTTTTGAGTATTTTGCTTGCGTGGGAGGATTATACAGGTGAGTGTGTAGGGGAAATCTAAACATTTGGTTTAACAGGTGGAGGAGGAGGAGGTAAAGACAAATTTTTCCAGCCACGATGGTGGGAGACTGTTGGGTGAACAATCTTCTGCCATCCGTCATTCTCGGGAACTTCAGGTTGCAAATAAACATGAGGGGCAAAAGAATACTAGGGACATGCTGGGGCTGGATGGGAGGCCTCTCTACCTAGACTAGACTACGCCTTGTCCAATCCAATTGAAAAATCCAATGGGAGGCCTCAAACCCATGCAATCCAATCCATAAAATTCATTTAACAATTGTAAATGAGCAGGGGGTGAAGTAGGGTTCAGGGGTATCTGAGGGGATTATATTGAGCAAAAAAGTGATATCATGACCGGGAGTAAGAACATGATTACTGCACAACAATTGGTCAAACAATTGGCTGTGCAACAATAATCAAAACATATTAGTTGTCATGTATCTTTGTATATTTTTTAATTGTTGTCATACATAGTTTTAATTTAATTTTAGTGAACAGGATGTGCAGAATGAATTTGGGATCGTGAGGGGAGTTGTAATGAGCGAAAAAAGTGAGAAAATGAGAGGGAATTAGATGGATACTGTTCATAAAATAAATTAATTCAATCAACTATCATAACTATGTTCAAATTTTAATCCCAAAAGAATCCACTTCTAAGATCAAAACATTCACTTTTCCCCAATTTCATACAAAATGCTTGTTGTCTCAATAACAATTTAATTTCCAAAAATCCTCAATTTATAACAGTCTGTGTATTATGAATTATGCAAACATCTTCAATTCAATTAGGACTGCATGCTCTAATGTTGATCTCTTTCCCTTTTTAAAACAACAAAACATGCACAACAATCTTTGTTATATTATGCCCAACATTATCTTTGATAATCAATAATAACCATGGTAAACAATCAACATACACTGTCCTCTAATCAACAATTGGGCCTGATTTAATATACACATGTGCCTTTTCAATCATAGACAGACTTAATATCATGCGCGATGGACCAATCATAACACAAGGTCTTCAATCATATAATCGCTTGAATCGACAACAACAGTCAACCCAAAACATAAACCCCAAGCTTGATCTCTGTGTGTATTAACATATATAAACTTATTTTTTTAAACAATTGATAGTCTGCACGACGATTCCAATACAACCATATCATGTATGGAGCGAACAAAACTAGATTGACACACATACATCTCTTTTTACCTTGCCAGAACCCTGATCGGGCATGGTAAAACTCACACATGTGTCTTCTTATTTTTTAAATGCAATCGAGATAATGTTGGAATTAAGCACATTAATCAAGACCATAAACAAATATAAGGACAACTCTCGACTGTATATAACTCTACTTCTCTTTCTGTTCGAACAAATTCATCACAGAGAGGACACATAGTGATTCGACTAAGAGGAGGGAGCCCGTTTCTTTAACATATTCACCATACATTAAAATGATAACCCAAAACTTAACAAACCCCAGAAAGTGCCCGAGGAGGTGGAGACAAGTCAGATTCCAAGTTGGGCTCTTTAAAAATTAAATGCAGAGAGGCAACGAGAGCCTGCTTGTCTTCTTAAAAAAAAACACAGAGAGATAGTGGTATTCATATACTCATATCCATTTTACCATCGATTAACAACCACAAGCCACAATACAATTTTAAAAAAGAAAAAGCAGTGAGCCATGTTCCTTTTAAAAAAAACGCAGTCCTTCAACTTATAGCTCCAAGCTATTGACAAAATCGTAAGTGAATTCCTAAGTGAAGAATAAATTCAATTCGAGTTAAACAACCCAGTTGCACACATGTGTCTTCTTATCACCTTTTTGCAGAGACGAACGAAGGTTAACTTAAACAATGGAGGGTACTCAAAAAACACAGATAGATAATGTTTCTTTCCAACACCTAGGAGGTCGAACCCTTTCGAAAACAATTGACAATGAGGCCACATATAGTCATGATTATAGCAGGGATGAGAGGAGTGGTGTGTGGAATCTCTTCCCATCTCATATCCATTTTATACACAGGCTTGTATTAACATTCAGGACCAACCGAGACCGAACTTTTGGAAATATTCCAGCGAAAAGGAAGTAAGGAATGGGCCATCAACAACAACTCAGGGTTTAGACAAAAGAAACACACTAATTGTCGACAGTTTCTCTGCAACTGGATAAAGATTACAACAACGACCAAGAGAGAAACGAGTTGACAACCACTGAAATACAACTGGTGGTAAAAACCCTTCAACCCAAAAACATAGAGCTTCATCGCACCACTGTCACCATTATTCCATAGAGAACAATCAATAAAAACCAAGATGACCCATAAATAACTAATGCACACCCATTACTTTATTTGCAAATGTCAATATTTTGCAGTATTAATAGAGAACCCAGAACACAATACTTTCACACAGTAAAAAACTCAAGAAAATATAGAATCCATGCATTACCGAGCCATCATTTGATTCATAAAATAGAGAGTTCATCATGGATGGAATGTTCAGATCCATACCTGTGAGAAACTTTTTTCAATGGTGAACCAATCAAGTTTTCCCTTGCCAATCCTGAAAACTCGGAGCTTCACAACCAACAATGCAACAATTCTAGGGTGACGGTCGATAGGGAAGGTTTGGAGTGACATGCAGTAAATGCACGTCGCTTCCTCACTTGGCCCCATTCAATTCCATGTATAATCTAGCCCATGTACGAGCCAACCCACTAACATAACATTCACCATTAAAATCAAGCCATATAACCAATGCATAATTCAATTCCATATCCATTGTAAGATTTGATACCATATATATTGCATAGTGCACCACCCAAGATATCACATATCTCTACGTTAACCTCTTGCCATAACTCCATACGATAATCACATATCAACATTGCTATATGTGTATCCCTTCAACTTTTAATAAAAATTGCATATTCCTTTAACCAAACCATAGTATAATAGCTAGGTCCAACACTTGTATTTATTCATTTGAATTTTATATGTAGTCTTTTACCATGTCCTTAGGATTAACACATAGTTGCTTTCTTTTTTTTTGAGCTAGCTCCCATTTAATAATCCTTTGCATAGTCATATATGGATTAATGATCAATATATGAATTAGTAATCATGGTTATAATATAGCACCTGTAAACATCATGATCCTTATGACCATAGGACTGTTCTGTATCACAAGTAAATACCAACAACATTTAACGATAATGTGTTAACCACCCATTTATCTCATCAAATAAAACCAAGACTGCATCATCAAAAAAATTGTAGGACTATGTAGGCAACATCATAAAAACAACAAGAACAACAACATATGAGCGTAACATGTCTATCCTTGCTCCTCTAGTCTACAAGGGGGTCCCACCTACTAGTATTATATTATTATCATAATTAAATAATAGCACTTTAACAATCCTTTGCAGGAGGAATTCATCGTTGCGATTTTAATCTTCAACACCAGGGTTTTCCAAGACCTTGTGAGTAGTAAACTCCCATAATCACTCCTTGTGAAGGAATGAAACCTTGCATAGGGTGTGGTTGACCAAAAACGAGGTTTCCCCTTGCTGAGAAAGCAGACGATGAGAAAGAATTATTTCCAAACGCATCGAACAAAGAAAAAGGCATAGATCCTACTAGAGTCATGTAGGACTAAGGTCTATGACTCCCCCCACTGAATAAACTAGAGTTGGTGTTAGGCCCAATCGACTGCTGGAAAAGCACCTCTGAGAGAAGGGGATGGAGGAGGGATATGACCCCCACCATAAGGGATAGTGTTGAATGGGGTAGTGGTTCCCGTGACAGATCCTTGCAAGGGAGCATTAGAGCTCCCTGCCCCCAAACCAAAGGTTTGTAGAGTAGAGTAGGTTAGGACCGAACTGGAGTAAAAAAATGACATCCCATATGAAAAGGGAGCACCAAACGCGTTCTGGATAGAGGGAACAATGGTCATATTTGTAATATCCCCGAAAATATTGGAATATTAAATTCTAAGTGTACATGGGAATAAATTTCCATTTTAGGAAAATTTGGATTTGGAAATTATTTTCCATTTATGGCAAATCCAAATTTTGAATTTTATTATTGTAATTAATTATTTGATGATTGTTGGGCAAATATTTGACTTTCCCAACTAACCTCTTTTATTTGACACATGTGAAAGAAAAACTTTTTATAAATTAAATGTTGGAAGACAAATGGAACAACCAGGTTAAAAATAGCTGACCAAGACTCCATGAGTGGGGAACAGATTTGAGTTACCTCAAGGATGATTTTTACAAGTGGAAAATGTGGCATTTGACCGCTAGCAGCCCCTAAAAATCAGGGGTTTGTAAAGCTGCAAATTTCCCAAGGAGGGAAGGAAAGACCTAGGCACAAGATGCATATAAAAACAACATATGGAGGAGGCAGGACGTTTCTTAGTATGTTGGAGAAATGAAATCTATTTTTGTTGTTATGAGCACTGTGAGTGTGAGGCAAAGGAATTTCTGAGTTGTGGATGGTGACTGTAGCTAAAGAGGATCATTTCAGTTTTCCCTTATGGACTCATGGTTAGGCTAGGGGGTGAACATGGCAAGTGAACTTGGTTGTTCTGTTCTACGGTTGGGTGGAACGTGGCTATTCCATTTGTATCCCAGCATCAGGTTTTCAGATATGTACCTTGACTTGCATTCCTTGTCAATATTATGTTTGATTGTTAATTGTTAGGAATGTGATGGTTTATGTGATGATGGTATATATATATATATGTGTGTGTGCTCACCTTGCAGAAATAGCAGAACTACTGTATGCTCCTAGTAATCAATAAATAGGGTTATACATATATGTATTCATACATAAAGAAATGATGGAACTGTTGTATGTTCCTAGTGGTCATTAAACATGGTTATATAGATATAAATGACTGTATATACATATATATGTGTTCATGCATAAGGGAAAAATAGAACTGTTGCTATGTTCCTATTGACCATTGATTTATATATGTTGAATTTCTATTCAGATCGGTATAACACCATAGAGAATAGATAGAAATAATAAGAGTTCAAATACAACTTTCATTACTATAGAAAACATAGTGGTAAACTCAAAGTATGTTACAAAATCAACTCTTGTATTCAATCGAGCACTGTTCAAAATATTACAGTATCATAGACCAAAGTCTCCACAGTAACTTGTAATGTAAACAAAATTCTAAGAATTACATAGAGCATCCTGTTGTAATCAAAGTAAGGTACACCTAGATAGGAACTCGAATACCTTTTGAGCAAGAGGTTTCCACGATCCACTTTCCTCAATTTCATAAACCTGCAAAAGGAGAAAAACGAGGGTTTAGTAATCTATGCTAGCATTTTCATTCTATGGAAATTAAGTATAAAGAATAAGTCAAAGCAATACTTAGCATGAGTTCGGCGAAGAACTAGATTTCCACTTGTGCTTGTGCGACAATCTGTCCACGATCCAAAAGGGGGAGGAGTAGACCCAAAATCGGCTGATGGGTACACTCGAAAAACAAAACAAGGCCCCATCATTAATTTAATGTAACAATTCATAAATCTTCACTTATAAAACAGAGAAAGTGAAAGTAAATAACTAACATCAAATATAGATTGTGCATAGATTAAGCAAACATGAAGTACACTTTTGTTTTCTCTGAACCCTGGGTATTTTTCACATTAAGTCTTTGAAATCTAAGAGGCGCATAAGGTGCGTCCTCTGTGTGTGTTCACATATTCATAAGAGGATTAACACTGATATATTTACCTATTTACACAGATTGTAGTTTTACGAATTTCAACAGAGTATATAATTACACAGAACGTAAATCTACAATTGCTACAAAGGATTAAGACTGCTATCTATAATCACATAGAGCGCAATTGTGAATCCCCACAGAGGGTAAGTAACACGTTTGCATACACAGATAAGGAATTATGATTTACAGAGTGTTGATATATATATTTTACATGGTTTAATACGAATCCCCACAGAAGGTAAGTAACACTTTTGCATACACAAAGAAGGGATTACAATTTACAGAGTGTCTCTATATATTATACACAACGTAATCACAAATCCCCATAGAGGGTAAGTAATGTTTTTGTATACACAAAGCATAAGTCACAATTTATACAGTGTTGATATATTCTGCAAAGAGCGTAATTATGGATCCCCACATAGGGTAAATGACACTATTGTACACACATAGCGTAAATTATGATCCCCACAAAGTGATAATATAGTTTACACAGAGATTAATTACGAATTCCCATAGAGGGATTTACACTGCGATTTATAATTTTACACAGGACGAAATCCACGAAATTCCCACAGAGGAGTGATTTTACCCATAATGTAAATGGAGGAATTTCCCATAGAGGGTTATTGAATGTATATATGCATATATAGAAAACATGAGAATCCCTTACGGGGTTTGACAATAAACAAGTTGGGAGAATAAAATTTGACATAGTAAGTCTCAGGATTCTTAGGACGAGTTCCAGAACTAGTAGGGTTTTAATGGTGGAAAGAGAGGGACCATGGTTCGACCCTTAACATGTTTTGGGCCACGAAAGAACCGTAACAAGTATGGGGAAACAATCAACTGAGGAAAAATTTAATAACCTCTAGATCCAAACCTTAAACACAAAGTAACCTCGGGAGAAAAACACTTAAGGTGGTGCAATGATCATACAATGAAAAACCTTAACAAAGAGCGAAATGGGAGGTCTCTTAAACATAGAGTAACCTCTGGAGAAAAATTCTGAAGGTGGCGCAACGATAATACAATTAAAAACCTTAACAGAGAGTGAAATGGGGAGTCTCTTAAACACAAAGTAACCTTGGGAGCAAAATGCTTAAGGTGGCGCAACGATAATACAATGAAAAAACCTTAACAGAGAGCGAAATGGGGAGTTTGTCCATGGACCTCTCTTATATTACATTACATCAAACATAGTATTCTTTCACGGTGTACATAAGATTTTTTTTTATTTTACTTACCTTGCGCATAGGAGCACTAGAGATGTGTCGCCTCCTCCCATATTTTACCAGGGCCGAGCTTCCCAAGTAACCAGTCATACAGAGCAGGGGAAAACATGAGTATACATCGCAAAGGGCATTTTCGTATTTCATCAAAGAGACAAAATGTTACAAGACCAAAGGGGCAAACAATGGACGATTGTTACCTCAGGGCATTGTTAGAGGAGTAACATAGTAGATACGTGCCAATACCTCTGCCATGTGAAACCGTGGAGGTGGTGAGCCTGCATTCGACGCGGTGGCCTAAGTGTCAAGTTTGGGAGGTACAATTCAAGTCTCTCCATTAATGAAGTAGCCAGGGGTTAAATGCCTACGGGATCCAGACTGACATCCTCCATTAAAAAAAATTCAAACTAATTTATTGTTGAGTCGTGTTTCCAGTCAGGTAGGGTTACAAAATTTACGTATGTATTGGTATATGCTCGCTACTCTATGCTAAGGGCATACATATTTGGTTCCAACACTTTATTCCTTATGTTAAATAATAGGTATATCGTTGGGGATATTGCTAGCATTATAACAGTCTGCATGTTAAACAATAGGCACATCGCTTAGGCTATATTCATACGGGTTGAAGTATCCATATAATAGACTGTATATTAAACGATATATTTAAGGTATGGATAGTGTTAGTATATAATATCCATGAGATAGATTATATGGTAAACAATATATGTATAAATATGTTGATATGGATAGAGTTAAGGTTATGGTATCCATAGGTTAGTTTATGTGATAAACTATATATATATACCTATTGACATGGATAGTGTCAGTACTATGGAATCCATATGATGGTTTACATGGTACACTATATGTATGTATATCATTATGGATAAGTGCTAATTTTTATGGATAGACTATATGATAGTCTTTAGTCTTTAGTTTATTACGCACTGTAATTTTTGGATAGCATGACTTAACACAGACATGGTAGATATTCTAAGGGCTATGATAGCTTTGGTCGCAATTGTCTTAATTACAAATAAGTATATGATTCCAAATCCAATAGCGACGATAAATATACTCTGCTTACAATAAAGGAAATAAAGATATGTTTTGATCAAGTGTTGAAGAGTCAAGGAGTTTTAATGTCCCCTAACAATTTATTTATTTATTTTATTTTGGAAATTTGGGGTACATTACATATGGTATCAGAGCTGAAGGTTACAACACTTGGACCTTAGGGCAAGGGAAAATTACTTTAAGTTTTTATTTCCTGTTAAAGAAAAACTAACAAATATGTTTACAATGAAATGTTTGACAACATAGGTATTCCAACAGAGGATGAACACCTTCAGTAACCACTCAGATAACGAGATCAAAGATCAACACACTGATGTTTTCATGTGGTAAAACCCCTACGGGGAAAGATCCATGACCCCAGCCAATGTGGCCACTTGGAGTAGTTTATTAATGCAAAAGAAAAATATTACAGAGAGATTTTACAAGAGAGTTTCTCACAATCGATCATCGGAAATGACCCTCCATGCTCTTTAAATAGAGATCATGGACCAATCAGGTGTTAATCCACGGATCAATGGCGTTAAGATCGAGGAGAGTATGAACCGTCGGATCACTCTATGTCGGGAACATATCGCGACCGTTGGATTTCCTAACTACAAATGCATACTAAAGAAACACACTAAAAAACACACTTTTACCTACTGACACATTAGACCAAGTAGATCTTAACTAACTCCTAAGTGTCTAAATATCCTAACATCCCCCCTTAAGAACAACTTGGGATAGGATTGAAGGATTTACAATGGTGACACAATAAGATAAGGAAGGTGGAATTAGAGCCTACCCCCCCTTAATGAAAACTTCCTAAACTCCTAACATAGATCGAAGTTTGGAAAACTTCGCTTATGTAAGAGACTTTGTGAAAATGTCTGCAACTTGATCTTCTGTAGGGAAAAAGAGCACTTCAATAACTTGATCATGAATGAGATTTCTGATGAATTGCATGTGTAGCTCGATGTGTTTTCTACGATTATGTTGAACTGGGTCTTTGGCGAGCTTGATGGCACTCTGATTGTTGCACCAAAGGCTGGTTGGATGTTGTTGTTGGAATCCAAACTCTGAAAGGATCTGTCGAAGCCACAAGGCTTCCTGACTTGCATTTACCGCTACTCGATACTCTGCTTTTGCTGAAGAAAGTGAAATAGCCTGTTGTTTCTTACAGGCCCAAGTGACAGGTCCTAAACCAAGGTTGAAAACATAACCTGCAGTAGACTTCCGATCATCAGGTTCACCGACCCAATCTGAATCAGTGAAACCAACCAATAAAGGAGTCCCCTCTGAACTGTAATGTATCCTGAATTGAACTAAAGACCAACATCAAAGGAAATATTAGGACGAGTATGAGTCAAGTATAAGAGGCTACCAACTAACTGATGGTACAAGCTGGCATCAACTTCGGGAGAAGTACATGTGGCAGTAAACTTGACTCTAGACTGGAAGGGAGAAGCGGTTGGTTTACAATCGTCCATGTGAAAGGGATGAAGAAGGTCACAAGCATACTTAGTCTGGGAAAGAAAAATTCCTTCATTGGTTTGCAAAATTTGGAGGCCAAGGAAATAGTGAAAAAAACCTAAGTCTGTCATTTCAAATTTCTTCTTAAGGCTTGTTTTCACATGGTTTAAAAGTTTTGAGTCACTACTAGTAAGGATAAGGTCATCAACATACAGGACAAGGATTATGAGATGGCTTCCTACTTTCTGGGTATAGACATTAGGATCAGAATGGCATCTAGAGAATAAAATGGTAATAAGAAAGTTGTCCATTTTGGCATACCAAGCTCGGGGAGCTTGCTTGAGTCCATAAAGAGATTTCTTAAGGCGACAAACAAGGCTAGAGTCATTCTGGACATAGCCAGGAGGTTGTTCCATGTAGATTTCTTCTTGCAAATATCCGTGCAAGAAGGTGGATTTAACATCCATCTGATGGACCTCCCATTTATGTGAGGCAGTAAGGGCAAGAACAAGGTAGATGGAATTCATTTTGGCTACAAGAGAAAAGGTTTCATTATAGTCAATTCCTTCAACTTGGGATAATCCTTTGGAAACTAATCGAGCCTTGTGTCTTTCAACACTTCCATCTGATGCATACTTAGTTTTGTAGACCCATTTACATCTTACAAGTTGTATTCCTTTTGGAATAGGTACAAGATCCCAAGTATCATTTTCCATTAAAGAACGATACTCTTCATTCATTGTTGTATCCCAATCTGGATGACCTGAAGCTTCTACAAATGTCTCTGGATCATGAGTTTCTGAAACTTGAGCCAAAAGAGAAGAGTCTCATTGGAACTGTGAACGTGTCTGACCTTGATTTGAAGGATCACCGACAAGATCACCAGCTTCTTCTCGTGTTGAACGGACCCATCTAGGAAGTGGTGGAGCTGGTGCTGGTGCTGGTTCAGGTTTAAAGGACTCATCTGGAGGAAGGTGAGCAGGCGGAGGTGGATTTTCATCCTCACTGTAATCATCTGAAGAAGAAACCAGAACATAAGAAGGCACAAACACCGAAGATGGCTCGCAGTCTAAAGAAGGCACAACCGCTGAATTAGGCTTGCAGGCCAAAGAAGACACAAATGCCAAATTAGGCTCACAGGCCAAGAGATTTTCATAAAATTTAACATCTCTTTTAATAATAATTTCATTACAATGTGTTTGAAGAAGTCTATAACCTTTGACATCTTTAGAATAACCAACAAATATACACTTCTCACTTTTAGGCTGCAATGCTTTCCTTTTCTCATCAGGAATGCGAGCCCATGCTATAATGCCAAATACATGGAAGTGACTTACATATGGTTTAATTTTAGTCCAAGCTTCTTCTAGTGTTATATTTTTAAGAGCCTTTGTGGGAGTGTGATTTACCATGTAATTTTCACAGTTGATGGCTTCCGCCCAATACTTTAGACTTAATCCCTTAGATTGGATCATACAATTAGCCATTTATTTTAATGTGCGGTTCTTTCTCTCAGCAACACCATTTTGTTGTGGTGTATATGAAACAATGTGTTGCATTTGGATTCCATGTGTAGTGCAATAACTTGTAAAATTATTGTTCACATATTCGCCTCCATTATCTGTTCTTAACCTTTGAATTTGATGTCCATATTGATTTTCTACGAGGGCATTGTAGGCCCAAAACTTGTCAAAAAATTTGCTCTTAAGTTTTAAGAAGTAAACCCAAGTATGTCTGGAAAAGTCATCAATGAAAGTTAAGAAATACTTGCACCCAGAAAAAGAAGGAGAAGAAAGTGGACCACACAAATCACTGTGAACAAGCTGCAAAGGACCCGAGGCGTGCCAAGAGGCACGTTTTTCAAAACTGTCCCGATGATGTTTGCTGAGAACACAACTGGCACAAACACCATCTCTGCATGAAACAAGAGGAAGACCAATCACCATTTGTTGATTACATAGTTGTTGCAATGAGCGATAGTTTAGATGACCAAACCGCTCATGCCAAAGTTTGCTCAAGTCATCGCTATCAGCAACAAAAACTAATTAAAAAGATGATGAACCAAAGTTGTCAAACTTGTACAACCTGGTAATATCATCAACAATTCTAGTTCCAAGAACATGCTTAGGATATTTTAGATCCTTGATTACAACTTGGTGAGGTGAAAACTCTATGGTTTTACCTTCACCTGAACGAGTGATTTGATATACTGATAGAAGGTTACAAGAAAGACTTGGAACACATAATACATCATTGAAATGACCATTTTCTACTTGAACTGTTCCAGACCCTTCAACATTAAGAGATCTATCATCACCAACAAATATTTTCTTGGTGTTACATTCATTTTGAGTAGAAAACATGTCTCTATCCTTAGCCATATGATAAGATGCTCCAGAATCAATAAGCCACTTATCATAAGTAGAAGTAGAAGTAGAAGTTGTATTGAAGGAGAAACCAGAAGAAAAAAGTGCATGTCCATGAGAAGAAGAAGAAGAAGAAGAAGTAGAATCAATATTGATGTTGTGCTTCTTCATCGCTGCTTCTAAAGCCACCATCTTCTTGAAACATTTGGACTCATCATGGCCATCTTTATCACAAAAGTTGCAATGTCTGTCAGTCTTCTAATTTTTATATTTTGCTCCTTTGTCTCCATAAGGAGCGAAAGCTATCTGAGTGGGTTTGGGACCCTTATATTGCTTGTTTTTGTGGCGAGGATGTTGCTTCTTGGGATTCTTGGGTTTATCTTTCTGATGGACAACTAAGGCTTTGTTGGAGGTACCTGCAGTGATGATCACTCCAAGTTGTACTAGCTTATCTTTCTCTCTAATCAAAGCATCACAAAGGTTCTCAAGACTGGGTTTTTGATAAGCTTCTCCTAGAGCCTCTTGCATGACATAAAAGGTAGACACAAACACATAATATGCACTACCTAGCTTAGAAAGAATAAGGTAGATGCAACGATCTTCATCTATCTTTATCTTACATTCTTCACATAAAGTTTTGAGTGTTTTAAATTAGATAGATAGTCTTCAATGCAAGAAAAATCACTTGGACTTAAAGTTAGTACTTGATTTTCTAACTGTTGTGCTCGAATAATATTGTGTTTACCAAACACAGATTCAATCTTTTCCCAAGCTTCTTTGGGTTTATCAATTGATTGAAGGTGGAACTTTAAATCAGGAGAGATGACATTCCGATTAATCCACGTTCTTTGTCATTCCTATTATTCCATTTGGATTTCTTATCAACATCAGTGGGTATTGCTTCCTTTCCCAAGGTAATCCGGTACAAGCCTTTAATTCTTAATAAATCCTCCATATGGGATTTCCATTGGAAGTAGTTGGTGCTGGTAAGTAAGAGATTACTTGTAGAAGCCATATTAAATATGCAGATAATACGGATTTAAAAACTGAAACTAATGATCTGAATGGAAAGAGCTCGAAAAGTTATGCGGTTTTAAAAAAAAGGCACTGAAAATGGACTTCGGATGTGAGAGTTATGTCTTTTTTTTTTTAAATGACATAAATGGTAACCAAATGACCATGTGATAGTGTAAGTTGCTTTGTGAAGTGACCCACTTTTATAAAGAGAAGTGGGGATCACTTTTACAATGAACTTACTTTATAACAGAAAAGCTGCATGCAAAATAAATATTTCTAAAATAAAATATTAAAACTACTTATAGTGATTCATTTTTATACTTGAAGTGAAATACACTTTACAATGTTAGCATGAACTTTTTCAAAAAAGGTAACAAAAGAGAGAGTTGAACTCAAGACCTCTTACTTAATAAGGCAACTTTTAACCAAATGGTCTAGAAAAACATATTGTAATGTTCAAAAGGGGGATTGGGGGTATTGTTGTTGTTGAATATGGCCTTGGAGAGCGTGCTGAAAAAAAACTCTTTTCACACAAGAAAAAAATTTCGCTTCTCGATGACAACAAGGGTTAGATCTCGGTTAGCTTACCCAAAAGATGCACCTTTTCCTATTTGTTTCTGATTTTCTGAGATTGAAAAGGGCGCGGGGAAAAGAGAATACACAGATATAAAAGAGTAGCAACCCGGAAATAAATAATACAAAACTGAAACAAAACCAAAACACTACTCTGCAAAAATTTTAAAAAATGTGTATTCAAACTTTACACCTCTGGATCTAACTGTAATGGTCGTATCTTGGGCAAACAGAAACCTTTTCGAGTGAAATGAAAAGTGTTCCTAAATGAAAAGAGTGCTCCAGACAATGGAATTTCCTCTCAGCCCAAAAATGTACAGAAATGACAGAAAATGGATATGAGGCAACTCGGCTTCACGATCTCGATTTACAACAGGAGTGGATTTTCAAACAAGCTCTAATACCATGCTCGACAACACAAGTATTCCAACAGAGGAAAAAAAAATTCAGTAACCACTCACATAACCAAATCAAAGATCAACACACTGATTCTTTCACGTGGTAAAACCCCTACGGGGAAACATCCACGGCCCCAGCCAACGCGACCACTTGGAGCAAATTATTAATGCAAAAGAAAAATATTACACGAAGATTTTACAAGAGATTTTATTACAATCAATCATTGACAAATGACCCTCCATGCTCTTTAAATAGAGATCATGGACCAATCGGGTGTTAAGCCACAAATCAATGGCCGTTAAGATCGATGAGAGTATGAACCGTTGGATCACTCTATGTCGGGAACATATCGTGACCGTCGGATTTCCTAACTACAAATGCATACTAATGCATACTAAATAAACACACTAAGAAACACACTTTTACCTAATGACACATTATACCAAGTAGATCTTAACTAACTCCTAAGTGTCTAAATATCCTAACATGAAAAACCTTAACATAGAGCGAAATGGAGAGTCTCTTAAACACAGAGTAACCTCGGGAGAAAAATGCTTAAGGTGGTGCAACGATAATACAATGAAAAAACCTTAACAGAGAGAGAAATGGGGAGTATGTCCATAGACCCCTCTTATATTACATTACATCAAACAGAGTATTCTTTCATGGTGTACATAAGCAACAAAGTTATTTTACTTACCTTGTGCATAGGAGCACCAGAGATGCGTCGCCTCCTCCCATCTTTTACCAGGTCCAAGCTTCCCAAGTCACCGGCCATACAGAGCAGGGGAAAACATGAGTATACAACGCAAATGGATTTTTTTGTATTTCAGCACAGAGACAAAATGTTACAAGATCAAAGGGGAAAATAATGGACGATTGTTACCTTGGGGCCTCGTTAGAGGAGTAACGCACTAGGTACGTGCCAATACCTCTTCCATGTGAAACCATGGAGGTGGCGAGCCTGCATTGGACGCAGTGGCCTAAGTGTCAAGTCTAGGAGGTATAGTTCAGGTCTCTCCATTAATGGAATAGCTAGGGGTTAAATTCCTACGGGATCCAGACTGACATCCTCCATTAAAACAAATTCAAACCAATTTATTGTCGAGTCGTGTTTCCAGTCAGGTAGGGTTACAAACTTTACGTATGTATTGGTATATGCTCACTACTCTATGCTAAGGGAATACATAATTGGTTCCAACACTTTAGTCTTTATGTTAAATGATAGGTATATCGTTGGGGATATTGCTAGTGTTATAACAGTCTTCATGTTAAACGATAGGTGCATCGCTTAGGCTATAGTCATACGATTGAAGTATCCATATAATAGACTGTATATTAAACGATATATTTATGTTATGGAGAGTGTTAGTATATAGTATCCATGAGATAGATTATATGGTAAACAATATATGTATAAATATGTTGATATGGATAGAGTTAAGGTTATGGTATCCATAGGTTAGTTTATGTGATAAACTATATATATATATATATATATATATATATATATACCTATTGACATGGATAGTGTCAGTACTATGGAATCCATATGATGGTTTCCGTGGTAAACTATATGTATGTATATCATTATGGATAAGTGCTAATTGTTATGGATAGACTATATGATAGTCTTTAGTCTTTAGTTTATTACGCACTGTAATTTTTGGATAACTTGACTTAACACAGACATGGTAGATATTATAAGGGATATGATAGCCTTGGTCACAATTGTCTTAATTAAAAATAAGTATATGATTCCAAATCCAATAGAGACGATAAATCTACTATGCTTACAATAAAGGAAATAGAAATAGGTTTTGATCAAGTGTTGAAGAGTCAATGAGTTTTAATGTCCCCTAACAATTTTTTTTTTTTTTTTTGGTGAAATTTGGGGTACATTACATATGGTATCAGAGCTGAAGGTTACAACACTTGGACCTCAGGGTAAGGCTAAATTATTTTAAGTTTTTATTTTCTGTTAAAGAAAAACTAACAAATATGTTTACTGTTACAAACAAAAAAAATTGCTGGTCTGTTGTGATAATGTCAACACAGAATGAAGGACTTATCAACCTAGGTTTATCAACCCAGGTTTTGTAAACAATGAAGAACCTCATTGTGGAATTACAAGTGTTTAAAGTAGACAATGAAAAGATAAAAAAGGCACATGAAGACAAGTTAGAAATAAATGAAATGTTGTTGCGCAGTATAGTAACAAAAAAGATCATAAAGGACAATGACAAAGAGGAAGAAGTCAACAAAAGATCCTCTAAAAACTCTGGTCATGAAATAGAAAATGAGAACAGTTCTTCCAAAGACACACACATGGCAGGAAACAAAACAACTACAGGAAGAAAAAGAAAACAAGTAGATCACTTGGAAGGTGAATTCAAGAAAATAAAACCATCCACCTTTGACAGAGAATCAAGGATGGGTGAAGAGGCTCAAGCATGGATACTAGGTATAAATAAATACTTCCAGATTTACAATTACTCTAGTAATATGAGAGTCAGAATGGCCATTTACAACTTGAAGGGAAAAGCAAGTATCTGGTGGCAAGATCTAAAATTGGCTAAGGGATTGAAAGAGAAACAGATGGAATGGTTAGATTTTAAGAAATATTTCAAGAAGAAATGTTTGTCAGAAAGCTATTACAAAAGAAATACTAAGGAATTCTATGAGCTAAGACTCAGACAAATGACCATGGACGATCTGATAAATAAATTTCTCGAACTATTGAGATTTGTACCATACATCAAGGAATACAAAGTAAAGAAACAACGATTCTTAAATTGTCTACCATAGTCGTACAAAGACATAATCGAATTTGATAATCTCAAGACCTTGAACGAAGTGTTTAGAAAGGCCCGGATGTGCTATGATCAGTACAAACAGAGGTCTGAAATTCCCAAGGCATGGAGGGACAAGAATCAGGACAAAATGAATCAACGAAAGAAAGGATTCCAACCAACCCCTTTCTGGAATATGACAAAGAGTTTCCAAAAGAAGGACTATCATTCCAAAACCCAAAGTGCTCAAGGAGGAGGTAGACCAATTAATATGGGAGTCAAGAAAGTTGGGGACAACCCCAGAGAACCATTAAAGTGTTGGGAGTGTGGAGTACCTCACTTGAGGAGAAACTGTCCACGCTTAACTTCAACAGCAAGAAATACAATCCATAACCTACAAGAATCTTCTACAGTAGGAGATATGGGCATAAGCGTGCTCAGAATTAATGTAGTTGTGGATGGCAGGCAAGCTGATCATCAATCCACTATCGTGGAGGTTGAAGGTAAAATTCATGATAACCGCATATCTATATTAATTGACCGAGGAGCTAGTCTGAGTTATGTTACTCCTAGTTTAGTTGAATTAAACAAACTCAAGAAAGTAAAGCATGCTAAGTCCTGGTTAGTACAGTTAGCAACAGGGACCAAGAGAAAAGTAACAAATTTCATTCTTGAATGTGAACTCAACATAAATGGTCAAAGTACAAAGTTAAATCTGAACCTTTTACCTTTGGGATCTTACAATATAATCATTGGAATGGACTGGTTAGAGAAACTTAAAGTAATTTTAAACTGTTATGAAAAGTCACTTACTTATAGAGACGAAAATAACACAGTAAGGATGATACAAGGTGTTATCACATGTTTATGCAGGGGGGATGTTTTTCCTTGGTTTTGGCCTCTCGGTGACAAAGGGAAAAGAAAAAGGATAAAACCCCACTAAATGGCACTTATCCTAAGTCTGTTGGGGTCAATGTGACTATTTGGCACACTGTGCTAAGAGGCACGTAGATCTGGGCGGCTGAGATCTATGTGCCCTAGATCGACGGTCATTGATCGTATCGGGGCCTCAACATGCACGGTCGTTAAAAAATATAGAGTGGGCCGGGGAAGAAACCATGGTTTTGTGGAGGTGTAACATGTCATCCAGAGACACATCGGGCCCAAAAGCGGGGAAGAATCAAACTGCTTTTCATAGCCCTGATATGTGCATGTGCATATAATTTCCCTATCCCAGATCGACATATGGCCACTCTGTCCCGTCGACATCTGTCCCCCACTCCATCTCTCTCCTTTGTCTGTCACATCCCCCGCTCCCTATAACCCTCGCTCCACATCACCTACGTCCTCTTACACCTCAACTCTTACTTGTGTGGTCCGCACGCTATCCTCAGTTTTCTCTTCCCCATTCACGGTTGACCACCTGACCATCTCCCATTCGATATTCCACGACGAGAGTGCCATCGCTTCGTCAACAACCATGTATACTATCAAGAATTCCCTGCAAGCATCCGACTCAGATCTAGACGAAAGAATGGGGAGGCCACCACGTCCTACAGATGAAAAATTGACTTGGGCCTTCCCTGATCCTGATGAAGCAGTTATTGAGGTTGGGTGGAGGCGGTTGAACGTCGTTTCCACCATAAATGGAAAGCCTAGGGAAGGACTCTCAGTTAGTCATCTCATCTGTAGGTCCGTTCTGAAATACGATTGCATCTGACCAAGGTTCACATCTGACCAGAGACTGCATGCACCGTCTGTCAGGAAGCATACAGATGTAATGCATTGAATGCAACCACTTGAGCACACTTCTGTGTTTTGGATTTGAGTATATAGGAGTCTTCTTCATGTTTTATTAGGGGGGATGGTAGAGCTAAGCTCATGTATTGTAAGTTTTTAGTGAAGTCTCTGGTTCTCTGGTTATGTATTGTGATCTTAGATTTCTGTATTAATCGAAGTCATCTTTCTTTCTCCCTCTTATTTTCCTATGATACTGAGCGAGTTCATGTATGGCTGATTCTTATGAATTGTTGTGATTGTGTTATGATGTATGTTGATTTTAATATTGTCATGATTTCTTTCAGTTTAATTGAAATTGGAACTCAATAAGATCTTGTGTTTTCATCCTTAGGCTGTTGAAGACCTGATGTTCACGACTTGTCTTTACATTTTCTTACCAAATTCTTCCTCCTACTCACCCTAACTCCAACTTACTGACTGAAGTTGATTCCAGACCTCATTGCTTACGCATACTAGTCCAGTTTCCTGAGTTAAAACAATATTATCTCAAGTCCATGCCCATTTGACCCCTTTTAAAAAATCAACCCGTGACATAAAATTCTGATGGGTACTGGTCTTACCTCTGTCGCAATCCAGATGTGACTTCTAGTTCTAACATTTATGGAACTGCTGCCAGGGACGAATTGAAGATTTTCCCTGAGATTGAACGACAAAAGTCTACTTATTCTGAAGGTGCATCATAACTTAGTACATTGAAGATTGCAACTGTGCACCTGGCGACTCCACTGTTTCAGTTGTGGCTTCCAGAGGCAGACACATGAGGTCTACTCCACAACTTCCTTTAGCAACACCTGAAGCTGACCCAGAGAAAATTATCAGAAGACGAAAAACCCTTCAGGAAGCTACTTCTTTTGTCGAACCAAGTATTTCTAATGATTTTAACTATCCTCCTACATTAACTCCAGTAGTTGTTTCTCATTTTCCTATTACACCATCTGTTGGAGCTTCTAGGAGCTTAAATTTTGGGAGTTTTCCTGCTGATTTCCCCTCTCCTAGTTTTACTAATCCTCCTCCTATTACAGTTTCTACTTTGACAGAGGGGGGAACCTTTGTTCCCTCAAGCCCTGAAGCCTTTTCTCTGAATCCTCTGTTGTTTCCCTCTCCTCCAAGAGGCTCAGTTCTAGTTTCTCCTGTTCGAATTCCATCCCCTCCGAATTCTCCTCCACCTATTATCCCTATGGCAGGTGCTAATCCTCCTAGGAATAGGATGGCTGAAACATTAGCTACTAGATACGCCCCTCTAGTTTTATCTCAGCCTATGAATGCTCTCCTAGCCACATATTACCTTAAGTACATGCCCCAGTTCATAGGGGAGGGAGATGTAAATGCAGAAGAACACCTTCCAACCTTATATAGATTTGCAGAGATTCAGGCCATCGAAAATGAAGATGTGTGGATGAGATTTTTTGTGCAAAGCCTTAATGGTGATGTCAGGGATTGGTTCAAGGATATGCCTCCTGGATCTATTAACAAGACTGTTGCTCTAGATGATGTGTTCTTGAGGAATTGGGGAAATAAAAAATATCTCCTTTATTATATTACAAAATTTGGGGCACTTAAGAGGGTAGAGGGGGAATCTGTTTCAGACTTCTCGAAGAGATTTAATAAGATGTATAAAAATATCCCCACCGAAGTTAAACCTACATAAATCTTTGCCAAAATGACTTACGATAATGCTTTCAGCCCTGAATTTTGTGTCCTGTTGAGAGAAAGAAGAGCTACCTCTTTGGCTCATATGCAAGATGCAACCCTTGAAGTAGAATCCAATATATTGGCAGCTGACAAACTTAGGGGTAAATCTGATAGAGAGAGGGGAAAGGTTAGGACTGAAAACCTGAATTCTAGTTCCTTTGTCCTCCCCCCCCCCCCTCAAACAAATGAAATGTCCAAGCTACTAAAATCACTTTCTGCTAGAATGGAAAAGATCGAATTGAAACGAAAACAAAACTTCAGAAATCCTCAAAATGTTGATAACAGAGGAAACTATAGAAGGCATAACAACACTCCTCAGATTATCCAAAGAGACTAGAGGAGTAGAGATAGAGATGATTAGAAAATCCAGACCCCTCTCCAAAATAATCTTGTTGCTGATGGAGAAGAAGGGGATGAAGACCATGATCCAAAAATCCACTGTCTTGGGAACACCTCCTCTTATCCTCACTTAACTCAGTCTGCATACGAGGAATCTCTCATGGATAGTCAGCTGAATGAGTTAAGAAAAGGAGACAAGGCCAACGACAAATGCAACAGATATAACCTCAGGTCCAAGAAGAAAGAAGGAAAGCTTAATTTTCTTGAGCAGCCTACCAGAGAAAATAATCCTGCCAAAGATGTAGCAAGCAACAACAAGGAGAAGAAAACACATAACCCCCCACCAATAGCCAAAGGTCCTATCCCAGAGGTAAAAGAAATTATGAAGCCTCCCTCCTGTTTTAATTTTGAGCATGAGGTTCAAAAGATTAGGATCCCTGTACCCCTTTCAGAGCTGGTCAAGCATGAATATTTCAAAAGGAGTCTCTCTAAGATGTTGATGCTTGAACCAACAATTCATCCCACAGACTCAGTCAATTTGCAAGATGAAAATCCAGCTGTCATATTAGGACCTTTAGTAGAAGATAGAGATGATTCCTCCCCCCCCTTCTACACTTCATTGAACATCCATGATAAGGTGTTGCATAACTTCTTAATGGATTTAGGAGCATCCCACAATCTTATGCCTAAGATCGTCATGGAAGAACTAGGGTTGGAAGTTACAAAATATTACCATGACCTGTATTATTTCGATTCTAGGAAGGTGAAGTGCCTTGGGGTTATCAAAGATCTGGCTGTGTCCCTGTTCCAACTGTTGATGAAGAGTGTAGTCATGGATATTGTACTGGCTGATGTTCCCCCTAAGTTCGGAATGCTCCTATCTAGATCTTGGATAAAGAGACTGGGGGGAACCTTGCAGATGGACCTTTCATATGCCACCATTCCTATGTTCGAAGTCGAAAAAAAGAGACTTTACAGGGAAGCACGACTCACGTACATCATCAATGATGAAGAAAACCCCATTAACCATCGTATTTTTTCTTTGAGCACTGATTTGGGATCCAACATATTGCAACTCACAGATGCTTCTGAAGCCCCTCTTGAAATCAGAAAGAAACCCATTTATTTTCATGAGATACCTCCCTCGACTTCTTCTGTGTGGAAGATGTTCTTCGACGGAGCCTCTTCTAAGGAAGGGGTTGGTGTTGTAGTGGTTTTTGTGTCACCTTGTCAAGAAGCTATACCTTTGTCCTATAAACTAGAATTTGAAGTTGCCAATAATGTGGCAGACTATGAGGCTCTTGTTTTGGGTATAAGGGCCGCGAAAGACATGGGGATTGAAGAGCTAGCAATATTTGGAGATGCTAAACTAATTTTTCATCAGGTCACAAATATTTATCAAGCCAAGCACCCTAGGCTTAAGACTTACATAAATGAGGTGTGAGATCTAATTGGAAATTTCTTCTTAGCCTTCAACATTTCATTTATTCCAAGAGAGGAAAACACAATGGCTGATTCTTTGGCTGTTTCAGGAAGCAATTTTAGAATCCCTTTGCCACCCAAACTCAGGTATGATGTTGAGGTAATATATAGGCCCTCTGTACCTGACAATATAAAGCATTGGAAGGTGTTCGAGGATGATCTTGAGATCAAAAAATTTATTGAATCTGTTGACGAGTTCTCTGCATTACACATTGACTAGGATCATGATTCCAAAGCTGACCCTCCTGCTGATGTATTTTTAAATAAAATTGCTAATCACCATATCGTTCAACTACCTAGTAACCACATTCCAAAGGGGCTAGTTCCTTTATAAATACTGTTCGATGGGAATGATGTCACAGTAAAGTTTAAAGGCCCAACTAAGAATGTTGATGTATCCGAGTGCAATATTGGCACATAGGAGGATCCAAAGTTTGTCAAGTTGTCAAGTAGCCTATCAAGGGAGCAGAGAGCCGAGTATGTTGAGCTATTAAAGGAATTTGCCAATGTACTTGCATGGACCTATGAAGACCTCAGAACATATGACACCAGTGTCATTGAGCACAAGATCCCATTGAAGGAGGAAGCTAAACCTTTTAGACAGAAATTAAGACAAATAAATCCTATGTTGCTTCTTGTTATGGAGAAAGAAGTAAATAAACTACTAGATGCCCAGATCATTGTTCCCCTGAGATATTCTGAGTGGGTGGCCAACCTGGTCCCAGTGAGGAATAAGAATGGAGAAATCAGACTGTGTGTCGATTTCATAAATCTTAACAAGAGCTCAAAGAAAGACAATTACCCTTTGCCAAATATAGAACATATATTGCAGAGGGTAATAGGTGCATTCAAGATTTCCATGATTGATGGCTTTTCTGGCTACAATCAAATTTGTGTTCTGCCTAAAGATAGAGAGAAGATGGCCTTCACCACCCCTTGGGGCACATTTATGTATGCCAAAATTCTCTTTGGACTAATGAACGCAGGAGCAACCTTTCAACGAGCCATGGACATCGCCTTCATTGGAGAAAAGGATAAATTTGTGGTCATCTATCTAGATGGCATAACAATATTCTCCAGATCTGATAAAGAACATTGTTTTCTGTTAGGGACCTAACCCCTCACATAGGTAGAACGATATATTTTGATGTAATAAAGGTCAATATTAATAACGCCTTGCAATAAAGTAGAATAAGTCGAATGTAAGAAGACCTAATAGAAGCTTCTGCTTCTAGAAGGATCTTCCTCTAGATGGTTCTATTGATAGATATATTTAGTATAAATAGGAGTCGAGGGTATGAGAACCCTAGCTTGGATATTATTGTAATAGAGCTCTGCTTGACTGGAGGTTTCCTCCTCGAAGAGGCCCTTGAACATTGCTCTCAGAATCAAAGTGCTCTTTCTGGTGTTATTTTGATATCATTTCAGTGTTATTGTGGTGATTGTTCTGGTTATATTGTTGTTCTATATTTCTATCATTATGGAAGTGTTAACAATATTCAATAAAACGATCCTTATTATTTGAAAAATATAGTCTAGTATATATATATATATATATATATATATATGATTGTTCTGGTCATATTTTTGTTCTATATTTCTATCATTATGGAAGTGTTAACAATATTCAATAAAATGATCCTTATTCTTTGAAAAATACAGTCTAGTGTGTATATATATATATATATATATATATATATATTACACACATATATAAAACTTCCTATCGATTAATTCCTTGATATGTGAAGCTACATATATTTGGAATATATCGCGTGCATACTGTCAAATCCCTCTTATAAAAATATAATTTGAGGTATTAATAATTCCAATAGGGTAAACTCCAAAGTTCGAGCATATTTCGATTTCCTGTCTAGCTGGTACTAAGGTATAAGGGATAGCGCATTTTGGCATAACCATACTAAGATTATTCTAGGCAAAGAGACACCAGTCCCAGTCATGGTATGGCTGTGATATTAGGGTCTTAGTCTGAAAATTATGCCAAAAAGGAAACTCGTGTAACTTTAGTTCTTGGCCCACTTTCATGTTAAAAAAAAAGGGTTGGTTGTTTCTCATCAGAGTCTAAGGGTTACCCCCTTGCGAATTGAATCATTACACTCTAACTAAATTGGGCTTAACTTCGTTAGTCATAGGGTAATGTTCTGAAACCTTTCCCTCCTTCGCATTAACTTGGCGCGAGAACCAATGGTGGAACTGTCAGGGTCGCATTGAACCCTCCGTCCAGTTCCTTAATGGAGGTCTGCACAGGGTCCCGTCCAATACTGTCACCTGCCTTCATGTCCCGTGTCGGTTAGGCCACCTCCCAAATCTCACATGGGTTGATACAGTAGCATTAAATGTTTCCCTCTTAGCTTTTCCGGAAGATTAGTTCGGTTCATTTCCATTTCGGCTTGATTACTCTGTGTAAATAATTCGAGGGTGACTGTGGAGAAAAACACTCTGGTGTAAACGTCGAGGAGGAACTTCATCCTGGAAGAAGAAGGATGCGAACAGATTGTCCTCCTTAATCGGATAAGGATATTCCTTCGTCGATTGGTTAAAACCCTCCTATAGTTTCTTGGCACTCTGCCTGTGGATTACTGATTTCAACGATTTCTTTGCACAAACGTTTCAGTATTAGTGCATATGAAGATTATCCATAGGGATTTCCTGGTTTATGCTCAGTGGTTGATTTTGAGTGTTGTTAGTTTGGGTCACTTGTCTTGGTGTCTACCAGTCTGTAGGTTTCTTTAAATTATTAGGTGACAGTTATGATGGTAGTTTTCCCTTTAAAGGTTACTGCATTCCCATTCGGGTAAGTCTGTAAATAAACATATATCAAGTGGAAGCCTTGTGTATCAACGATATCACATGCTATTATTTGAATTCCTGACTTAATATTATGGTTACATCCTCCATTTACATCATATCGACTTTTGTGTGTGTAAGCTACCATTCAAAAATTTGTGTTCTACATGAGTATTGGCTTTGTTAAATCTCTGAGCATTGCATTCTCTTCGGCATTGATATTCGACTTATGTTTGGACTCGATAAAATATATTTGGCATAACATTTAGTTCAGTATTACAGTTTTTGGCAAAGTATACCTTTCGGCAAGAATATCTGACTGCTACCCTAACTGGATTCTTGCATTCAGTCTAAAGTGTAGAATACATTTAATCCTGTATTTCTTGGTCATTTTAATCTTAAAAAGTTTCCTTTGATTTCTTTCTGGTATTTAAGTTTAAGGACTGTTTATATTGCGACCTAATGATGGGACCCCTGATTTTTTGCGAGGGTACCCATCAGATCGACTTTGGCCCACTTCTCCCTTCCAGTCCGTGGATGACTTTGTCGACTGTGCAGAGACAAGACAACCTGTACTATGGCCCCAAGTTAAGTTCAATCCGAACTTTTCTGTATTTGTTTTCTTTATAATCAAATTATCTCATAAATTTAATTATGTATATCATATATAAGCAACTCTGTCATTCCCTGGAAATTACTAATGGAAATTACTTGATTCCCTTGCATGGTTGGAGCATCCGAATCCTCGGATTCTAGGCATCCTCTCGTGTAAAAGTTACCCGATTTCTTTTTAGACTTATCAGGACTTGTCGTCCCAGATCACGAAGCTTCTCTATTCCAATATCGAATACTGTATTGTGTATAGTTCTGTCTCAGTTCCTAATTAGCAAATGAATCCAATGTTGTAATAGTATTTACTGTGGAATACTATAACACAATAATTGCGTAGGTTGGGCATACCTTTGATTCCTGGTTTCGATTTGGGTTGTATGATAAACTTTAATGTTTAAGACACATGATTTTTCTCCTGCATACTATAATGAAAAGCAAAGATCAAGAACAATTTAATTCTATACTTTGTCGATACACTGGTTATTCATTCTGATTATATTGTTTATGAAAATGAACAACATATCAACTTTATGCTTCTAGAAAGAAGGTCCCCTAATTTTAGTTGCTCCTACATTATTGTGTTTTCAGAAAACTTCATTGTGGCCAATAGATCTATTGTTTTCTTTTATTCCATTGATGTCCAACTTATACAGAGGGCTGGCATGATTCTGTTGACAAATGCTTAACAGGTAGTGTATGCTTGTCATTGATGGAAAGTACAACAATGAAGATGGCAGGATCAGAATGTGAATTGATGGACAAACAGGAACAACGCAGGCTCAGGAGGAATTAGCGCAGAGTCGAAATTATTCCAAGTAAGAAGGATGTGTAATCTTGGAGGAGAAGCGTCATTGATCGTTGGATCCCATCCAAAATTCCGATAGCATGAGGGCCGTCAGATCTGAATAAAAACAAGAAGAGCGCGCGCTGAAGAGGAGGATAGATCTCAGGCGTTAGATCTGAGTGCAGGATCCGACCACCGTTGGATCGGGGAAAACCTGCACGGTGTTTAAACTACAAGGAGAAGCGGGTGTAATCACAATATGAAAATTCGCGATTGAATCTGGACCGTCAGATCAAGAAATAACCTGGACCATTGATCACAGCCTGTATTGGAGTTTCGGGAATCGCGATTTCAAAAGGAAAAGAAACAAATGCAACAAGAACCCCGATTTCACGATATGCGATATCGCGATTCAATCCCAGCCATTGAATCAAGAGTGAATCTAGACCATTGATCATAGCTCGTGTCGGAGTTTCGCGAATCACGATATCAAGGAGACAAGAACACAATGCAACAGAAATTACGAAATTGCAATATGCGATATCGCGCTTCAATCGTAGCCGTCAAGTCAAGCTCAGGTCTGGACCGTTGATCTTATACCATATCGGAGTTTCACGAATCGGGATATGGTAAGGCATGCAACATGAATGTTGAAAACGCGATATGCGATATCGCGACGTATTTGCAACCGTCAGATCAAGAAGTGATCTGGACCGTTGATCTGACTTCTTCACGGGGTTTCGTGGATCGGGATTTTGAAGTGACAAGAACATTCACCACAGGAATGTCGATTTCGCGATATGCGAAATTGCGATGCAATCGCAACCATAGAATCAAGCTCTGATCAGGACCGTTGATCCCACGCCATTACGAGGTATTGGGGATCGCGACTTGGAAAGTCGAGATGCCACATCTCCAGATCCACGAAACGCGAATTCGCGACAAACGCTTTTTGAATAGGCTCTTGGTTATGACCATAGTCACATTGGGGAAGGAGCTAGTGTAGCAAGATTAACAAAGTACATCCAACGGTGAAAATAAACCTGAAGGAGATCGGAGGGCTATTGTAGCACGATATAGTATAACTGCCAGAAACCACTGATGGTTCCAACCAGAGGACTTGAAGACACATGGGATGATTGACAGAGAAGGTAAAGAGCCACTGGGAATCTTCAAGAGGAATGAAGATGTTCGTGATGGTGATGGACAACTAGATGGGCATTGAGGCCCGTAGATGAAACAAAGAAGGTGATCTCGACTGTCACAGAGAAGATGAAGAGTCTCAACTGCCAGAGAGGCTGAGGAATCTCAGCATAACACCCAGTGATGTTGAACGCGTGGGAAAATAGCCAGAGAAGCTGAAGAGTCACGATGATGATCACGCATAACACTTGAGATGTGGAGGAGATGAGCACGGGATGAGCATGCAGAGGAATGGTGAATATTGCATGCACAAGATGCACATAAGCTACATATACACAGGACAGAGAAGAGAAGGGGTTGCTGTTGCTATAGGAGTTTGTTGTGATTGTTGTTGGTGAAGGTGATTCATGTGTGAAGAAGGAGGAGAGTGCAGCAGCTGAACAACACAGAAGTGGAACTGTGCAGTGAATGGACATGGCGCACATGGCATAAATAGCAGAAGAACAAACAAAGAAAATGATGTGAGCAGAAAGGCAATGAGGCAGACAGAACAACGAAATGCAGCAGAACAGTGATAAGTCTGGTAAGCCACTATTGAACATCATATCGCTGTAATAAATTTCAGTAGCAAAGATTTATATTTCAGGGTGGTTGGGAGGAGCTAGGGAGGACTGGTGTCCTCAAAGGTTCAGGTGGGTGCTTGAACACAGGGAGTTGGTGCTTCCTTCTAGTAGGTGCTAGAGAAACCAGGGAGTTGGTGCTTCCTTCTAGTTGGTGCTAGAGAAACCAGGGAGTTGGTGCTTCCTTCTAGTGGGTGCTAGAGAAAACAAAGAGTTGGTGATCTCAGCAAGTTGCAGCTTGCAAAACTGAGGTTGTAGCCTCATTATGAGTTGGTGCTCATATGTATGATATTGTAAATATTGTAACCATTACTTATCATAAAAATAATTTAAAGAGGTTTTTACCCTGCATGGGTTTCCTCAGGAAATATCTGTCTCTGTGTTTCTCACATATGTGAATGATGCTGAAAGTACCATGGTTTATTTCCATACATTATTGTGATCATCATTTAGTGTTTCTATAAAGAGTTTAAAAGAACCATAAATGTTTAAGCACAGACACAACTGATTCACCCCCCCCTCTCAGTTGTCTAACAATTGGTATCAGAGCCAACCCCTTTTATCTAAGGGTTGATCCTAGAGCTTAAACATGTCAAGCCATGAAGGAAACTCAACTAATAAGGCCCCTCTGTTCAATGGAACAAACTTTGCCTTCTGGAAAGTTAGAATGAGAACCTACATCATGGCTTTAGGTGTAGATGTCTGGGATGTGGTAGATGCTGGTTATGTAAAGCCAGTAGTGCTAGCTAATAAGGATGACAAACTAGAATTTAGCTTCAACGCTAAGGCCATGAATGCTATCTTGAGTGGGCTTGCAGAAGCAGAATTCGTAAAAGTTATGCACCTAGGAACTGCCAAAGAA